>JABTTQ020000343.1:0-249346 GCA_016081115.2 Rehmannia glutinosa | reverse complement strand
TACATAAAGGAAAAGCAAAAAAATGAAAAAGCTAAATTAATTGGAAAATTTGGCAAATCATAATATGTACTGGCGTGATCAATATCAAAACCATCATACCTTCCCCAGGATGAGTTTATAGAAAGCTTTCGAGAATGGAAGATCTAAAACCCTACCATCTTGAAGAGATTTAGCAACTATCTGTCCCAAAAGAGCAAACTTTTAATAACTTCAGAATATACTGTGCTACTTGACGTGCTGGAGCGAAGGTGACCAAGGGCGGGGAAGAGTCCCAAAGTAGACACGATAAGTCCAGAATTCTCAGCCTCTAAATCTTCTGAGCAGTGAAGTGAGATACAGTCATCTCTCCACATCCCTAAGCCACTTCTCTGAAACTCGTGGCAGACTAAAGTATAGAATTCCAATGTTGGGCCAAGACCAGTACCCACTTCTTCATTATATTCCACCTCAGGAAGAACCTTGACGGACATGGAGTTCCATCATCTGGGCAGCAGATTCTAGAATTTTATTCCGATGAACCAAAACCTTCTTCCGAGGCAAGTATCCATGATTTTGCTGCCTGGCACTGGAACCTCCAGCATTACTGTTAGATGTTGAATGAGTTTGAGATGGCGATTGGCTAACGCTGCCAGATGAAAATACTTACACCTTGCTTCAAAACCAAATAAAAATGGACACCAATCCATTAGCTGGGTACACCATGCAGGCATGGCCCCAACAGAGACAGCCGTGGGATCCCGCATCTGCTGTTGTAGTTTATCTGTCAACTTCTTGTTGACAAACTCGTCGGGGAACTTCGTTAACAGCTACGTTTAACTTGTCCAAATCGCTAGTACTTCCTTCCACAAACCCATATATTCTTTCATGAGACATCAGATGAAATCTCAATCTGTTTATTCCTTCCAAGCTTCTCGAAGGGATAATAAATCATAAGCTGGATCCGATTTCTCAAAGTCAACTTCAGAAACAAACAGAGGAGAGAACAATGGAGCGTATTGAAAAAATGAGGCTCGTTTAGATAAAAGAGAAGGCAGATTCTCATCATGAATACGCTTGGCATGATTTGGTTTGGTTGCCATGTGTCTTTTGTAAGTTATTTTGTGTATACGAGTCCACACACTTGTACTTGGGATAATGTCACGTTCCACTCCATTTTGCTGTTTGAGAATAGACTGATATAGCGTCAATTCACAGTTCAGTTGCTGCCCTTCCAAATAAAATAACAACTTTGTTGAGGTATCTTCATTATCACTAAATCCTGGATGATCCATATTTGCACCGCCATCCTCTTTAAGAGGATTATGCTCCTCTTGCTCAACAAAATCCTTGTATAGAAACAGGTAGAAAATATAAGTGTTGTCTAAATACTAAGAAATAAGGCCATAAACTGACAAGGAAAAAGAGAAAACTGTATATATAAGCACAGATTTTTGTCATGTGAAAGCAAAATAGTAGGAGATCAAAATAAGTGGAAATGAAGAATAAACCAACACACAACTATTTAGCAATAACCAGGAAGGAACAAACTTACTGTTTGACCATCAGCTACAACTGCTGAGTCCAGAGTTATTTGCGCAAAACTGGATGCTCCTGCTGGTGAAGAAAACAGCAAATTCGGTTTTGCCTCCTGAAAAGGAAAGAAAAAAATAACTATCAAATGCCAACTAGTGTTTAATAAATGGATAAAAGAATAAACATGAGTTTCATGTTCCAAAGCAGCTGCAAAGGGTAACTAACAGTCAGCTTGAGATGTCGTAGATGGGTATAAACCTGCTGTTTGAGAACATCTACTAGCATTTCTTGGATGCTGTAACATCTGAACTTTTGCCTTGGGAAGTGCTTGAATCTGATGGTGAATAAGAACATGAGCTATCTCTCTTTTTGAATCCTTAGACCCCAAGGTCAAATTCTTGGTTTTATCATTACTCACTCTAGGCCACAAATATCGTCCAATTTCATCCAGAGGTACAAAGGGGTCAACATTCACAACATCTTCAGCATAATCACGTAGACAGACCTCTCCATTTTCCCTTACAAACTGAACTTTCAGACATGGGTATGAAGTGCAACGCCCATAAGGAACAGTGGCATAAGAGTTTCTCAACTTATATGTATGACTCGAGATGATGGGGAAATTTTCAACAGAAGACAGAGCACTTTGTAATCTCCGTATTAGTGTTACAAGTGGAAATTCTTCTCGAGTCGGGTCAACACAGGACAATAATAGTCGTCCAAACATCTCAAATCTTTTTTCCATAATGCGCAAGTGATTTGCAGCATTATTATCTTCTTTCCAACAAGATGCCTGCCATTTGATAGGTAATGAACTAATGCTTTTATAATTCCACTCTCCACAAACTCAAAAGTGGATATAGAGTCTTTTTCATTAAGTTCTGACATGATTTGGTGCAAAAGATCATAAATCTCTTCCTCCAGTTGGCTAGATGCTGTATCTTCCAGGGACTTATTCACCAGGGTTGTCAATGCAGTGGATAAAGTTCTGAGCTTTTGTAGAACACTGGTTACTCCTTTCTCGGGGTTTACCAACTCTGTTTCAAAGTAAGTCGTCCATATACGTTTTGCAAGATTCTGAGTAGTATCTTTCTGAAGCTTGCAGGTCCCACCTGGAGACTTTGAAGACTGACCTATGTCAAATGCAAAGCATGGGCATCTATGGACATCCCGAGTGGCTGATTTTCGCGTGGCATCAGTTTCCAACCTGATGCCATCAAAAACTGGAGAGAGCTTCAAATCTTTATTTGGTGAAAGTAGAGCATAGATTGCAAAAATAACGCCTTCTCTAATAAAGGAATTCAAGTAAACATGTGGAAGCTTGAGCATCATAGTATCAACAATCTCAAGGGCCAATAATATCACATGTTGATCCTTCCTCATAAAAACTCCAGCCAAAAAGCTGTCATTCAATACATGTTATCAGATTTTAGATTAGAAAGTGAAATGAAAAAAATCTCAGTTAAATCAAACGATATAGAAGAAGTCCGTTCACCTTGAAAAGTTAGCAGTTGGTAGCAAACTATGAAGTGTGCCAGATGTGCTCCAATGAACTAACTTATTGATAACAGATAGACAGCCGTAACATATAAACAGATTCACACCAGAATTCACCACCTGTGGAAAAGACATGTAAAGGACTGGGGAGAGAAAGTTGTAAACTAACATTTCACGGCAGGCATGTCAGACACCAACCTGAATCAAGATAGAAAGTAAATCAACTCCAAACTTCTGTAGAATATCAGGATTGCTCAAAAGAAAATCTTCTTTGTCTGATTTTTGTTGATCATCCTGTTCAGCAGTGATAGTTGGGAGAAGCACATTCAACAGCTTCAGAACTTCATTTATCTAAGAAATAAGATAAGAAGGAAACCTCAATATATTTCAATGATTAACGAATCAATTCTATATTCTATATCTATACTTACTAAATGCATCTAGAAACTTCTTATTTGCAGAGTTTATATTTAGGCAAAAATAAATAGCCAACAACAATTGTATAAATACATACATACAAATATGTCTTTATCTATGCATGGATATGTATGTATTCAAGTATTCATCTGTATATATGTGTACATGTCTACATATGTATGTATTTTTTGGCCAATTGTCATGCAAATGTTTGGTGACACTAAGCGGAGAATTTATTCAGAGTCCTTTATTGATTCTAAATGAGAATGCAATTCCTGAACCACTTTATTTAGTAATGGCTCAAGCTCATTAGGAGAACTTGGAGGTTGGCTCCAACAGGGTCTCTCATCACTGTATACACTTGTCTCAAAATCAACTTTTACTTTGGCGGATCATTCCATGTGAGTAAGTCGGGTGATTGCTAACCTCCTAAGAGAATTAAATGGTTAGACCGATACTCACTTTTCTAGGACCAAAAAAAAAACCCATAACCTCACTAACTAAAGAGCAAAATTGCAACTTTAAACATAAACAAAACCAACCAAAAAGAAAAAAAGAACAGTGATCATTTGTGCTGCCCAACACCCGCCTGTGAGGCAACCCCTCCACCAACTACCCCACTCTTCTCCCATCATTTAGAGCCAAATCTTTTCAAATTGCATATGAAACAAAATATAGACTAATGATAAAAGTTCTTGTTATAGCTGTCCTAATCTCTTTTTCAAATATACTTAACTAAAGGGTAAAGCCTCCTTGAGAGAATCTGATAGTATGTTTGGCAGCCCTCCTGAATGAACTTTTAATCTAGGAATTTTATTTGTGAAAGCAAATTGTCACATATTTTTGAAGACTTTTGAATCCAGTCCCCGAGTTCCAACAGATCCACAACTTTAAGCACTTTAATATGTAAGTTTACCAAAGTTTAAGGACTAAGAAAAACACTTCATATAAATGTCATGGAAGTCCATCCATTAGATAAACTTCTCATAAGAAATTTGCCAAATTCTACCTATTCCATTAGTTAAGTTGTCCATATCTGCAATATAATAAGTATAAGAGGGACCATTGTGGCCAACCTGACTATGATGACCATCCACAATTGGAGTAAACTGCATTCCATGTGACATTACGTAAGCCGATAGCATTTCCTTACAAGTGTTGCTTATATTGAGTTCAAAAAAGTGTCCTGAAAGCAACAGCAGAGCCAGCAGCCAACTTGACGAGTAGTCCTATCAACCCCTGCCAAAGAATTAAGAAATTTACAGAACTTGAAATGAAGGAGACTGGAGAGATTTTAAGAACTAGGTTTCTCAACTGTGAAGGAACAATTACAGAAACTTAAACACAATATATGTTGGTTGACAAAGGGTAGTACGGCTATTTAAGCCTATAAGATGCAGGGTGTGTTGTACCAGCCCATGCTGACAAATTTCCTCCAACATACCTGGAGAACAATACACTTGCTCCCTATTCTAATCAAGCAAGTGGCCACACTCTCAACAAGCTAAAAACATAGAGACAAAAGAAAAGGTTAGAAAATTGAAATGGAAATGCTACTAAGAGAGAAATTATTCACGAATGGACAGTATTATACCTGTCTGTCCTCGTATTGGAGAAGGTTGCACAGAATTGGAACCGCCTCCATGAAAAGTGAAGGAGAGTCGGAAGAGAGTTTCTCGCATATATTGACCACAGTAGAAAGTGCAACTCTCTAGGGTACAAGAAAACAAAAAATTGAACAAAAAATAAGAAGAAGAAGAAGCAGGGGAAAAAAAGGAAAACCTCAGTTCAAATGCCATAACCGTAAATGGAACATCTATTCCTAAGTAGAAAAATATTTGATGCACCAATGTTGGAAAATACCTGCACACTGCCGAGAAGAAATCTATATAACTTAAAACAGCCATTATTGCGCCAGACTGCAAGCAAGCAAGTGGTTGTTCACGTGATATTTTCTCCAATGCTTGCAAACACTACATTGGAAATAGAAATTAGAACTTCAAGAAAAAATGAAAGACAAAACTAAAATTACATAACACACAAACCACAAGATTATACTAGCTAGTACACACACTACAGGTGTATCCACGTAAAGTTTCAACAGCACACCTGCTCTGCCACATCCAAGTATTCAATTGCCATTAATCTTTGACAAAGGGCAGGAACTGCGTCATGTCTCACAAGAAAACCAGAGGATCGGGATTTAGGTCGCACAAATAAGTTATAGCTCTTATCGCCAGGAGCATTATATCTGGATTGCTCTCATGTCTCGCCAATCTGACTAGCGTGGCGAAAAATGAGTCCACCATTAGGCTTGATAAAGAACTATCACTACAAAAGGACAATAATTCACAGAGCTCTGTGAGTAGAGCCAACTGCCCTGATTCCTCTATCTCCTCACTTAAACCTGACAGCACAATCTTAAACTTGCTTTGATCACTCCCTGATCGATGCCTATAGTAGTCATGGAAGCTATTATCAGAATCACAAGAGCCATAAGCAGATTCTTTCTCTCCATCACCCTCTGATCTAGTTGATCCAGAAGTGGTCGATGATGTGTCCATATCAGCATCCTGGGCTTCATGGGAAGAGTTTATCGGTGCTTGAGCTGATGTACTTGGCCGGAATTCGGACGAACTGCATGCGCGTTTATCTGCTGGCAACACATCCACATCTTCAGTTCTTTTTTGACCTCGATTAGTCATGTTCCAATTCTACAAAACCCAACCACAAAAACATCACATTCACAAAGAGATTAGCCAAAATAACATTCAAGTAAATATCACCCGACAGTAACAGTCAGCAATTAACCAAAAAAAAAAAAGGGACTCAACAAAACTTGCTAATGTATGGAAATTCAAAAGTAAAATCCATAAAAACAAAGTCCCAATAACAGAGGGAAAACAGAGTCTGCAGTTCAGTGAATAAACAAAAATTTAGAACACATCAAACACGAAAAAATCAGAAAGACTTCACTTGTAACCAACCAATAACACTGATCACCTCTCAACACTTTCAATTAAAATCATGAGAAAGTACAAAACAAAACAGAGGATTCATTCCACACGAACAAAGGGAGGGGGAAAAAAGGCAAACTACAAAATTACAGATAGCAAAAAGGCAAAATCCACTGAACAAACCTCAAAGAGAAAAAAATATATCTCAAACGACAATCAAAAGAACCGGTCTCTCTCTCTCTTTTCTGTTACCTAGAGTTGTTTATAGATAATCGATCTTGCCAGCGTTGAACAAAGCCTAGGGTTTTTGCAAATTCCACCTTCAGTAGCTACTATCTCGCGGAATATTGTTATTAAAGATTATGTACATATATATACAGGTCGAGTGGTATGTGTATATACGGAGAGAGATTATCGCGAAGATGACGATGGCTGGGAAACACAGTATAAGAAGGAAACATAAATAGGTGTTTTAATTAATATGGAAACCCACAAATTTAATAATAAATTAATTAATTAAGAAAGGAAAGATATATAGCTTAAGTTAGGGGGAATGTTAATATGTGAGTCACCGTCATCCTATTTATGGTGTTCGGCTTTGATGGGACACGTGGAAGGTCATGATGTCATGAGTTTTGGGTTTGGGCTTAAAATGATTGTGGCTAGCTGCATGGAGTTTGGTCTGGGCTTTAGCCCATTAGAATGTCTTTTCTTCACGTGGAAAAGAATAGGGTGTAAAATTGTTCGTGTTAGTCTGTTATCAGTCCCGCACAATAATGGTCATACACGATGAGCTCAAGCACGAATACGACAAGATAATCTTATTGGATTTAAAATTCAAACTCAAATACGACATGTTAAAAACACAAAAAGTACGGGACAACACGATAAGCACGATAAACAAACCATTAACAAATAAAATTTATGGTTTTATTTATATTTTGTATACATGATACTTAAAACATATATTATAATGAACTATCAATAAAAATAGTCAATTGCTATAAAATATAAATTACCAATACACATAACTAATTATCGATAATTAAAATATTATCGTGCCTTATCGGACTAGCTCGATATCGACCCGGTTTTCATTGGCATTATCATGCTAGTATAATAGCGGCTCAGACCCGATAAACCCTAACCCAAACTTTATAGATTCGTGTCGTGTTCGTATCAGTTAATCGTACAATGCCTCAAATTATCACCTATAAATGTTCCATCTTTTGCATGGTTAATAAAAAAAGGTGAATTCGACTAGTTTCTGTGATTTTTTATTTTGTTTTGTCATTAAGTAATCCAGTGCAAGTTAATTTAATCATTATTGTCGTTTCAAAGTTTTCTCATAATTTGAGTAC
Organism: Rehmannia glutinosa; assembly: GCA_016081115.2. NCBI lineage: Eukaryota > Viridiplantae > Streptophyta > Magnoliopsida > Lamiales > Orobanchaceae > Rehmannia > Rehmannia glutinosa. The sequence goes on along the minus strand of JABTTQ020000343.1, from coordinate 241,602 downwards.
TTTTTTTTTTTTTTTTTTGAGGGGATCATAATTTGAGTACTTCACATAGCGACATATTATATAAAATGTAAATTAGCTCTATTGTCAACTACTTTTTATAAAATATTCATTTTCTGCTTTTTTTTTTTTTTTTGCAAGACCACAAAGTCCACGCCCATCAAACATGAATGTCATAGATAATTAATTTGCTAGGAATGAGAAATTTTTTGCTTGATTTATTGTATGAAGTGATATCCATAGGATCTTTGCACAATTTATGTCATATTATGGCCAAGTAAATGTTTGTGTTGTGTTAAATTTGGGGATTTCCTATCATATTCCAAGAAATTAAGAGCCAAATAGTATAAATTCGAGGGAATGAATTGTATGTAACCCAAATATCAAATAAGTATTATGTTCTCAAACTACTATTAGAAAAACTCCAACACTACGTCAAAAAATGCACTCCAATCTAGCTCTATTTCGTGCACTATTTTAACGATTTAACAATATTGCCCAGATTTTATGCAGTATTGTTCACTTCGCTATATTTCTTTTTTTCTTTAGTATAATAGCTTTAATTTTTGCATTGTAATTAATTATAGTTATGCTTTTATTAACCACATTAACATTGTTCTTATATATATGACAACTCATATTTAATGTCATTTTTCGTATTGTATCCAATTTAACATCTTATTTTGCTTTATGTTTAAGTCCTATTATTAGTTTGTTTCGTTTATGTTAATATATACTATCTAACCCACTATCGTGATTACTATATTAGTTAATTGGTTATAAAAGCATAATATTAATTCTTCAATTATAACACTTATTTAATTTACTACAAATCATATTATAATATAACGTATATTATGTAATTAACTAAATTTGCACGTTAATAGAAATATGATAAAATATATAATAAATGTAAAATATATTTTAGTGCGAAATTTATAATAAATGTGTTGAAGATGGATTTTAAGTTTAAAGTAGATATTGTGTTATATTAGTGTGAATTCAATGTGGGACATTTTCTCATGGACAAAAGGAAAAGCAATCTTGTCAATGCTTTGTCACACGCCTAATTAATTATGTAAAAACTAAAAAGACTTCCAAGATGCGTACTTTGGGGGCCACACAAGTACTTATTTTCTTCTCCCACTTGCCACCGTTACGGCAAAAATTCAGAAACAACAAAATAGGAAAAATACCTAATATTCACATTCATGGTGAATCACTTGGGCAAGCTTTATATAAAACTAGAATAATATATAAATAAAGACTAGCAAGTGGTGAAAAAGGAAATATTTCCTTAACATAGCCCATTACTTGCTTTTGGATGTTGATGAATTTAACCACCATGCTCAAGAATTCATCACAATGGCCTGGTAATATCTTCACTTTTCTCATATTTGACATTTAATTTACATTTCCTGTCAAAAAATTAATTCACATGTTTTTTTCCGAAAGCATTGCTTTCATATTTAGTTTGGAGATTTACTCCATCAGGCTAGGGATGGATCCAAAAAAAATTTATAAAAAGAGCATAAAACAAGACAAAAATTTATATAAGACGATTACATTATGCGACAGAAAAAATATAATATGTTTATTTGTAAAAAGTATTACTCGTCGGATACAAAGTAATACTTTTTTTCTAAACATATTTTTTTAGTTTTTCAGGCAATATATTATTTCTTCCACTAAAAGTATTGTTTCTCATATTAGTAATTTTTTTTTTGTAGCACAGTGCGACCCTTCAAATGAGACATACTCGCAAAATAAATACAATTTTAAATTGCATCCGAAAAAAATTAATGAGTTTACACTTTTTTTTTAATCTAATTGAGTGCTTTTAAAATATACTTAAAATAAAAAATAGCTTCTAAAATAAACAATAAAAAATAAAAATTATGTTATGGGGGCATGTGCCCCATAATGGGAGTTGTGGATCCGTTTTGCCTCCGACCCAATATATATAGTTCAGTTTGATTTTTCACACGCATTAGAAAAAAATATTGAAACTACAAATATATTAAATATTAATTCAAATTTCACGTCAAAAAAACTAATTCGCACATGTTTTTTCCCGAAAACATTGCTTCCATATTTAGTTTGGAGAATACTCCCTCCGGCTCAAATAGTATTAAGAAGAGTATTAGAAACTAAAAATAACTTAACTATTTACTTGGTTTACCTTTATTTAATAAATAATAATAAGATACATATTAAATAGAATTAATAAACAATACCATTAAATATTAAAAGTGTTTAGAATTGCAAAAGAGAAAATTCAATTATATTCTCGGGATTAATTTAATTTCTTAAGAAAAAATTTGTCTTTCCAGAACAATTCTTTAAATAGATCAAATTTCTTGAAAACATATATAAAAATTTTAAACTAGAATTGTTGGGGTAATTCCCAAAGGAAACACCCCTCCAAAAAATGGCGTATGCCGCTTAAATGCGGCAAGCACACGGTATTCTTTAGTAAAAGGCGAAAGAATAGTTCGCTATGTGCTTACCGCGCGGCTGCGTGATTAATGCAGTGGCTGCTCGTCTCTTTTTATATTAACTCGCTGCCTCCACTTTTCTTCTTTCAAGCGATGTGGGACTAAAACACTTAGGAACAACGCAGGGTTTCCTATATAATTCCTACCCTACATTTACTTTGTTTTATTAGGGGTTTTATATTAGTCATCATATTGTAACATACTTCGTCTTCTTCAATTGAAGAAGAAAGATTGTGAAGGGGAGATATTTGCTTAGAATATAATTTACACATAACACTAATGTAGACAAATTAAATTTATGGCAGTTAATTGATAGCACATGTAAAATAATATTTTAAATATAAATTTATACTGTCTAATTTTATTTTGGGATTTTGTTCAAATGTCATGCCTGATGCCTAAATTAACCAATTAATTAATGGATTTTTAATATATATTATTTTATTGGTCAAATCTCAATATCTTGATCACATCATCTAATAACAATAATAGCAATCTATCATGATAAATAACAAATTGCATCCTTCAATCAAATAATTATGGTAAAAGCTCCTATTTTACAACTATAAATAGACGTCATCTTGAAGACGCCAAAGATTTAAAACCTTTAATTCGATATCAAACTATTTAACCCTCGAATTAACATATTATAGGAAGTCAAATTCGCGTTTGAGGGAAATCAAATCGGCGAATCTACCTTCGAAATTTCAAATTCCAGCCACAAATCTACAATTGTTATTGGAGAGAAGAATCAAAGAGATATAGAAATTAACACATTTGTTTACATTATGCAATAAATTCAATTTGTATTACTTTTTCTTATTCGTTAATTTACATATACGAAACTTGTATTACATCTACATAATCCAACAATTAAATCAGATTACACAGTTAAACCAAGAGGGACCATTGGTTTTTATGGAATGCACATATCATTTCAATAAACAAAAATGTTAAAGATTGTGGAAAAATGATGAACAAACATATACTACAAGAATGTGAAATTTACAGAATTACAGTAAATCTAGATCAAGAACTTTGCTTTATCCCAGCAAATAAGTTTTTACAAAATTTATCAAACCAAGAATTCATCAATCAAAAAATGGCAAGAAAAAAAGAAAAAAAAACTGCTTGAGCAGAAGTAGAGTTCTATCGAGCAGTCGGTCGTGCAATGGAGTCGTCGATCGACAAATAATGCTCACTAGCACCCATATCCAGTGAACCCAAGTTCATCGAAGAGTGAACAGAATGCCTGGAAATTTCATCCGAACTGCCTTCTCTCACTGTTTCTGCTCCTTTTTCGATTGTGATTGCGTCTTGGATTTCCTTAATAACTTCATTAATCGACGGTCTCATGTTCCCATGGGGTTGAACACACATCAATGCTTTCTCCGCTATTTTCCACATCGACTGGATATCGTACTCGTGCAACGTAGGATCGATAATTCCCTGTATGTCCCCGCTCTCAATGTGCAACTTTGCCTGCCAGAAATGGAGAAGCTTTTTTTGGTTAGAATATAGATGTATCATTTATTCAAGTTACAAGTTTTTTCAGGAAATTGAGTTGTAATATGGATAAAATTGCTAATTTTCCATTGAAGTACATTTAAAACATAAAATCTAGAAAACTCTAAAAAAAAGTTGCCAAGTTATAGGGAGTGTTTGCAAACTCAAGAAGAAAAAAAAGTGATTCTCAAATTCTAGGTGGAAAAAGAAAAAAACTGTTTTTTCAACCTAGAAGCTGAGAATCGCTTTTTAACGCACTCTAAGTCTTTTCGAAAAGATTAGTTACTTGAGATGTAAATTCAGCATCGCGATAATTACAAAAACACCTCTAAGGTATGGGTTAATTACAAAAAAAAAAGACATGTTTCAAAATTACAAAAACCCCTTGATTTCGTTTTGTCTTAAATTTAAGGGGGGTAACTGTAATATTTTTGTAAATGTCAGGGGCTTTTTTGAAATATTTTCGAAAATCACCGGGAAAAATTTATAACGGAATCAAACTTCAAGGGTTTTTTTGTAATTTTCAAAGAACTCTGGGTTTTTTTGTAATTAGCCCAAACCTTATGGGTGTTTTTGTAATTATCCCTTCATCTTATAAAGCACTTGTAAATGAAATACCAAAAAATAGGGCATTCATAGGCAAGTCAAAACTATTCTCTATCAAAAATCTTACCCATTGGACTATATTTCGGCAGTTAATGCCAAAGTTTTCGTTAGAAATCGCTTCTTGACCGGAAATTAGCTCGAGGAGAATGACACCAAAACTATAAACATCGCTTTTGTCTGTCAACTGCTGGGAGATGTAATACCTGCACAACATGAAGGGAAAGATGTATGCAATAAGTGTGAAGAAAAATACAAGACAAACTGATAAGATCGGAAAAAAAGACAAAAAAGGAAAAAGTAAGAAAGAGAGAGAAGAAGAAAAGAAGTCTCTTACTCGGGATCAAGATAACCAACAGTCCCTCGAACTATGCTTGATACATGAGAAGCTCCATCGACTGCTAGTTTTGAAAGGCCAAAATCTGAAACCTTAGCTCTCATGTTCTTGTCGAGAAGAATATTGCTCGTTTTTAAATCCCTATGGATAATCGATGGAACACAACCAGTGTGCAGGTACTCAATTCCTGAAACAAGCAAGAGGCGAAAAACATATCATAATTTCTTCTTCTACTTCCTATTCTTGTTTGTGGTTTATGGTTTCTTGGTTTTGTATTTTTCATTTTTTTATGGATTAATTAAAAAATTACCCCTGATGTTTCGGTTAATTACAATAAAATACGTCTTTGAGAATTACAAAAAAGAAAAACTTGAGACCCTTAATATTACAATTATCCCCTCACATTTAACACATAATCAGACCTCGGGGAATTTTTTGTAATTTTAAAACATCTCTGGGTTTTTTTGTAATTAACCCAAACCTTAGTGGTAGTTTTGTAATTATCCTTTTTTTTTGGTGCTCGTAAAGTGAAGTGATTCAATATTGGAAGAGTGTAATAGTCTCAACACGAAGCTTATTCAGTCTCTAACCTTTTGCAGCATCTTCAGCAATCTCAAGGCGCTTGATCCAATTAACACCTCTTCCATGTGTTAAGGGACCTATCATAATGTTTGATTAGGTTGATCAAACTTAAAATTTATAATGTCTATATTTGAAAAGAAAATGCTTACCGTAAAGATGCTCCTTAAGAGTCCGTTATGCATGAACTCATACACGAGAATACTTTTCCCATCTTCTTGGCAGTATCCAAGAAACTGTACTAGATTTCTATGATGTATCCTTGAAAGAAGAGACACCTGGTTTTATATAAAGATTTTGTATCAAGGCAAACTAAACTACATAAAATATTATAACAGTTCAAGGATAAATGCAAGAAACTTAATCAATCATTTGAACACACAAATTGAAATTAACCAGATCAAATTGCTCAAGATGCTGACTAATCAGCACATTTTATTTTTCTTAAAAAACATTAAGGATAATTAAAAAAATATATATAGGTTCGGGTAAATTACAAAAGAAAAATTGCAAAAAACCCCTAGAGGTCTGATTCCGTCTTACATTTCCCCATTCATAAGCAAAAAAACATTTCAAAAAAACCCCCTGACATGTATAAAAATATTACAGTTACCCCCTTAAATTTAATTCAGAATCAAACCTAAGGGGTTCTTTTGTTATTGACACATCTCTGAATTTTTTTTGTAATTAGACCAAACTCAAGGTGTTCTAGTAATTATTCCAAAAAATTATAGGCTGAAAGTCAGCAAGAAAATCAAATAACAACAAAGAGTTTTGTCCGCAAACCAATGCATTCCAACAAATGTTGTCACATTCAAGAAAGGATTAAGCATCAAAATGTAGTGAAAGGAACTTGAGATAATAGATAGTACCTCATTTGAAAATTCTCGCTTGCCCTGGAAGGAATCGTTAGTCAAAATCTTGACCGCGATTTCTTTTCCGTCTTTCAGTCTCCCATAATATACAACCCCAAATCCTCCCGATCCAATTTTTTTCTCAAAGTTATTCGTGGCATCCTCGATCTCAGATAACGTGAAGTAATGTGCAGCTTCAGCTGCAGTGTCACCCAGGGAAGACACAAGCTTTTGAGTAGACAAACCGTGTTGAAATTTTCCTATGCAAAAAGAAAAAAAGATAAAATAGAAACGTCAGTCCACCTAAGTTTTTAGTACATAAAACGGACATGGTTATAAATTATAATCGCGTGTATCTAACCTTGCTTAGGATAATTCTTCTTTCCTTTGGAAATTAAGAAGAAGGATATAACAGTAGCGGTAAGCAGAACAGCAGCTCCCACTGTTGTTCCTATAATAATCTTTTTATGGTTCCCTCGGTTGCCCTCCTTGAGACCTGGGTTTCCAGTGTAGCTGAGACACATATGATTAAATTGTTTTATAAGGAGTTTTGTCAAGAGTCGAGACGAAGATAGGAATGCATTTGAAGTACTTGATAAGCTAAAGCACACATGACATTAACCACCTATTGATGGCCAACGATTTTCAAACCAATAAATGCTAAACCAGTTCGGAAGTATTCAATGTAAACTCAGAACATGAAACTGTACCGTACCAACTTTTGCGTGTAATTATGAGAGATCGGTTCTGTTATTGTTTTGTAATTTATTCACATCTTTTAAAATATCATATATGAGAGGGGTGGCAAATCGTGTTATCGTGTCATGTTCGTGTCACACTATAGTGTTTTCGTGTTATCTATTTTTTTTTCTTAAATATAACAATAATTGTATTTTAACTTAATTTTCAATTTCGAGTTCATGTCGTGTATCGTGTCGTGACATGCTTTGTCGTGTTTTTTGTCTGTAATCGTGTCGTGTCACTCATTGCCAGCCCTTTATATGACATTACCCTCTAGGCCAATTTATATTCACCATTCCCTAAGTTCATATTTAGTGGATCTAACTCTCTGGATATAATGATTAGTATAACAAAGGAAAAAACAAATGAAAACGGAAGTAATTTTGAAAATTTACTTATACACACACATCATAAAATTGTTCAAGCAAAAACAGTGAAAGATTAAAGCGACTAATAGATCCTCAACTTCTAAAAAAGTAAACTGTCATCTTAAGCCTTCAATGTATTAAAAAAAATACTCACTTCAAAGCCAGGTTGTTATTAAGAAGACCAGATGGCACCCTTCCCGATAACTTATTGTTTTGAACGTACCTGCATAATTAGTCATTAAAAGAGTCGTAAATATTTTAATCCAACCTATAGGTGTGAATACAAACATAACACATTAGACAAGACATCAATTTAACTAATATCCATTTTGCATCAAGAACGGATGTGAAAGGGTAGCTGCGCAACATATTTTCTCGAGAATGATAAGCAGAAAACAAGAAAAGAGAATAATACCAAAAACTTCCTAATTCCTTTAGAAGAGGTTCCAAAAGACGATAAAAGATGCAAAATTTCGTGAAGAGTTAACATTGGATCATATTTTAGCTCTTCAAACTTACAGTTCTCTCAAATTTGACAGATCTGCCAAGGAAGAAGGCAGGTCACCAGTCAACTGATTATTCTCAATATGTCTGCCACAGGGAACAAATCATTAGTTGCCGTAAGAAAATACGGTGACGAACTAAACTGAAAGTCTGGATTGCATCTCACATTCTTCTCAAGGCAGGGCATCCGGAAAAATCGGGAATTGGACCACTCAGTGAGTTATTATCAAGCCATCTGCAGTAAATAGATGTGTGCACAATGAAAATTATAAGCCATAACATCTGATTGTGGACCTCAGGCAAAAGAATCAACTGATATACGTTAACTTTTTTACAACTTACAACTCGACTAGGCCAGTCAACTTTGTCAACTGTACCGGGATTGTTCCTGTCAAATTCTTTCCCGACAGTTTACTGCACAATCACAAACGTGATCGTAAGAATCCACAGCCGTAAGTCAAATTATTACAGTCAAACAGAAACTTGTACATGTTTATATAACATACAACCACTCTTGAATTCAAAACTGTAATGGCAGAACAAAACCTTATAATATTATATGCTACAACTTTAAAAGAAAAAGGGATAATTACAACAAAAAAAAATGAGGTTTGGGCTTATTACAAAAAAAAAAAAAAAAAAAAAAAAATCTTGAGGGTTTTGAAAATTACAAAGAACCCATGAGATTTGATTTTGTATTAACTTTCCCCATTTCATAAGCAAAACGATTTCAAACACCCCCCTTACATTTATAAAAATATTGCAATTACCCCTTACATTTAACATAGAATGACAGAACCAAACCTCAAGGGTTTTTGTAATTTTCAAACATATCTTGGTTTTTTTTGTAATAAACCCAAAACTCGGGTAATTTTTGTAATTATCCCAGAAAAAAGAAGCAGAATTCACATTGATGTTATTCTTGGTTGGGGGTCTGAACTACACTGGACCCATGACCATGGAGCTGGGAGGCAAGGGTCGCCACCTTCAAGTGCCCACTCAGCGGGTGAATAAGCTGCGGCTACAGAAGCAAGAAGAGGTCCTGCAACTCAAGTAAGCTATTAGAGATTATTCAAGCTCGGAGGAAAGCTGAGAATTCAAGTAAAACATTTTTAAACTTCCATTCCCGTGAAAGGGAAACTCAAAAAAAAAAAAAAAAAATCCTTTCACGCTGGTTAACGGAGGGCAATGATGGGAGATGTCACATAATAATGCTTCTTTGGTATGCAGGAGGTATTACTAATTTTTAATATCTATATCTATGAATATGTAACAGTAGAAATGCATACTTCACGTGTTAAAGAAATTTACTCATCCTCACCATCTGCAGAGCCATCACTCTTTCTCAGATACTTATTTATCTCCATTGCATTCAGGAGAGGGCCCATTGTGGAATCAGAAGTCTTCCCAAATCTGAAAGACAAAACGAATGGTAGAGATATGTTGTAATATCCAGGCTCATACAGACGATATTTTCCTTGGGCATTTTCTTGAATATTTACAACAGCCTTGCTAAGATCAGGGTCGCCAGGGAGTACTAGTCTGAACTTTCTAACATCACTGGACCCAAATCTTCAATTTCGCGAAATACGTAAACGCCCAACCAAAACCGGAAAACCATCAAGGTTCAATCGGGTACGTCAATGATCCATTTCTGCCAACTACAGCTGTCTGCATCACTTTCTGGGGCGGCCTTTCGTCCCTGCTAACATCAATCGGCATTCGTGTTGATATTTTCTCGGTTCCAGGAGCAACATCAACAAGGTAATTAGCTTGTTTCAGAGAGTCAGACTGCCATATTCTATCAAACGGGTCATCTGGATATCTGCAATGGAATGTTCTTGTTCCAATCAAGCACGGAAATTCAAGAAATAACAGATAATGGGAGTGTTTGATGAAAGTGTTTCGTGAAAAAGTTGGAAAATGCTTATTTGTTTGTAAAGGTCAAACCAGAACCAAATGCAGAAATCTAAACACCACTCTCTTTGCTTTTAGATTCTGATAAAATGAAGCAAAATTAGAAGCAGAATCAAAAGCATAAGTTGGCATTTGCAAACACTACAAAGTGATGTCTTTCAGCCGAAAACTAAGAAGTGCTTTTTTTTAGTGATTGCAAACACTCCCACTACCTGAGGATACTTCAAAACCAACTAAAATTAGTCTAATTTTTTAAATTTCAGGCATACCTAACTGGCGCGTCACTCTCGGCACCGAAATTTATTCTTGCTGACACGCTAAGGAAGTACTGGTTCTCGAATTGATTAAAATAGATGGAACCATTAAACTGTCGGAGCTCAAGGGTAGATATAAAGGGCTGTCCAGTTGTAGCATTGGACAAACAAACGCTGATGGTAGGATCTGTAGCCAGAAATATTAACTCCTGACTCTCTATCGTATTAGCATCTGAAATTACTATAGTAGCCCAATGGGTGGGCCCGAATGAAATGTCAAACTTGGGGTATACGTTGTTGCTATCAAAGTTGCCGTACAAGAAGGTCGCCCTTATAAGATACCTGGTCCTACTAACAACATTGAGTGTGTAGCAATATTTATTGTTATCTGCCGGGAAGAATCTCAGTGTCTTGTACTGTTTTCTGGTCTCGTTTGCTGCAGAGATGTTAGCTACTTCTCCACTTATCATGTCATTATCGGGACCCCAATTGAGGCCTAGCTCGTCCGTGAAATTATCCGTACCACCACAGTTCAGACTTACAAAACCTGCATCAGAATGAGTATATGTTATCACTCGAAAGGCCCAAGAAAAATACTAAAGCAGTGTTTATCACATGAATGCAGTAATATTTTTGCAAAGTCGTTTCCACACGGGACACGCTATTCCGATTTAGATAGTGCTTTAAATACAATTTTAACACATTCTATAGTAAGAAAAAAGCTGAAACTATTGTACTTGACAACCAACACCACCCAAAGAAGTAAAAACAGTAAAACACTTTGAAACTAACTGCAGTAGTGATCTGGGATCAAATGCTACTAACCAAACCAACTATTGGTCTTATAATATATTTCGTAGTTTTTTCCACATAATCCAAAAAGAAAAGGGAAAACAATTTTGCAAGTAAAATTGGGTCTTAGAATGGTATTTTAGATTTTTTTTTTAATATTTCTAACAATAATACGAAGACTGGCTTCACATACAATTATGGAAACAAAAATTATGGAAGAATCCATACAGAATTTTCACTATTTTCAACTTAGATAAGTTCTTTGTTTCATAAATTTCCATTATTAACCTGGAAAAGCAGGGAAACAGATGGTCCGCAAATAAAAAATGCTATGTCCTATCTTGCATACCAGAGTCTATGGAAGATTAAGAGGTTTGGTGATGGACATGAAGAAATATATAATTTTTCTCGGTAATATGGGGAAGGTTATCAGGTGCAGCACTTTTAAAATGTTACATTGGTAAATTGGTTCGGTTTTAAACAGGATCCCATATGATGCCATAGCATTGACGTAGGTTTGCATCAGATCATACTTAGTTAACAAGAGAAACTTGATTTTGAGGGTTATGAACCGGCATTAGTCCTTACGAGCAACTGTTAACTCTCTAAGGTTGCCTAACATGAACTCAACAGAGAGATTATGAGAGCGTTAGCAATCACTAAAAAAAGTGCTTCCAACTTTTGGCTGGAAACAAAATCACAATTTAGTGTTTGCCAATGCCAATTTCTGCTTCTGATTCTACTTCAGTTAATCAGAATCTAAAAGCAGGAAGGTGGGAGTTATAGATTTCTGATTCCGCTTCTGGTTTGACTTTTACAAACAAAAAAACATTTTTGCAACATTTTCAGCGAACACTCTCAACTTCTGATTCTATTTGCAAATACTTCCAATTTTTGAATCTCGGCTACTTTTACTTCTGCTGCGATAAATCACTTCTAAAAGCATAAGTTTTTGCAAACACCCCTATAGCTAGTCCAAGATCTACCATGATGGAGAAGTGTAAGTATGAAACATTACAAATAGTTCACACACATCTTTATAACCTGAAACAACTACTTAAAAATGATAAACCCAGAGCAGCAGTTTGCAAAAAACATGAATTCTTTTTGCAAATTATGCTTAATCACAGTACATAAACTTCACATATATAATACACAATATTTTCAGGTCAAGGGAAATTTTCCTTTATTTCTCGTTTTCCTTTCTAAATCCCTTTCAGTGTCCAAGAACCTAAGTTTATCCAACAACCTTAATAAGTGAATCTTAGGCTACTAAATCCCACCACCAACGACAATAAATACACTATAAGAAATAAATAAGTTTAATTTTAAAAAAAAAATCAAGAACCCAAAAAATCGCAAGAAAAAGCAAAACCCAAAACCCAAATTACTCAAAAAAAAATATGTCAAAACACAACAGATTCAAACAAATACACATGTATATGCAGAAAATAGAAAAAACCTGGAATCTGAGCTGTGGAGGTATCCAAGAGAAGAAGACTACAAAAACAAAAAATGAGAAAAATAACTCGAACAGTCCCCATTTCTTCTCCTTTTCCGATATAACGAAAAAGGGTTACTAAGACGATGAAGCCATAAAAACGATGAAAAAAAGTGGACAGATAGAAAGTGACTGCATCACAGCAATATTTGCAGGGCACAAAAAAAAAAAAATTGAAATTTGGAGTACTGAGATGTGAAACAAGTGGAGTGATTTCAAAAGTGGATGAACATATCTGGAAAACAAGATTCTGTTTTTATTATTTAATTTTTATTTTTTTCTCCATAGATGCAGAATTGTAGTACTAAAATCTTGGTGAGAGAGAATGTTCTTGAAACAAGTAAATGTGAACTGATGAGAACAGAGAGAATGGAAAGGGCTCTTGCACTAAAGGTCACTCCCTCTGCTTTTTCATTTATTAATTGGTATGTTTTTGAGAGTTACATTATTATATGTCTTTTTATATGGGTATCTAAATTAACTGGCATTTATTTCAGGTCAAGTTTGTTTATTTTATTAAGGAAATGTTAATTAGGGTTATAAATTAAAGTGAGGGCGATAGATTGTTTGTAAAAAAATTTAACTCACCTTCTAAATTTATCCTCTCAAATAAAAAGAACAACATTATATTCGACCAATGGCGTAGCTAGGGGGCCAATTTGGGCATCAAACCCCCTCTTTTAAATTTTTTTACTAAGCAATTTTAAAAAAAGTAGTAGGATTTATATGATTTTTATATTCGATTTACCCTATTTTCGTGTATCGATCCATCCTATTATGGCATTCTGGATACGCCAGCGTGCTCAACCCTCTCCAAATCTAATAATCATTGATATCTAGTTCACAACTTCACATATGCCCCGAGGCAATTTGATGGAGTGTGAGTTTGGACTCACAACCTCTAACACATAACATGCTTAAAACTTAAGTCCATTAGCATGGGCCTCTGGTAACATGTGTCATGATTAGAGTTGCCAAAAAAAGTCCGTCCCGATGGGCTAGTCCGATCGGCTCGATAATAGGGCCGGGATGGGCTGCGATTTTGCAAGCCCAAAAAGAGTCGGGCTATTTGGCCCGACCCATTAGACCCGCAACACCGGCTTGCCCCGATCGGTCCAAAGCAAATTAAGTGCATTTTTAATACATGTGCTAGATTGGGCTCCCCAAAATAGTGCCCCGATGAAATTCCGACCCGGTACAATTTTATCATTTGGCCCAATGGGCTAACATTGGCCCAGCCCGCCCGAACAAATTGACAACTCTAGTCATGATACAATGATACATGGATATTAGTTTTACTAATCTGACTTTCATTGTAACATCACGATCTTTACAATTAATAGTAATGATTTTTTTTTGTTTCATCCAAAAAAATAGTAATGATTTTATGAAGATGTTTAACTTTTTTACATTATTTTCGATAAAATATTTTGTTGGATGGTCAAATTAATCTCCCTTAATTTTTTTTTTGAGGATATTAGTCTCCATATTTGGTTATAGAATATGACATATGAATTGCTGCTAAATTATGTAGCCCGATTGTTAGGCTAATAAAGTTGGGCTTAGTCCTTAAATTTATGACCTAGGAGGACGGGAAAAAATAAATAAGAAAAAAAGAAATTAACAAAAAATTAATAAATTAATAAATTAATGACAGGGTTGTTGAAATGGTCAATAATAAATGTAGTCATAAGCAGTCAAAGCAGATAGACACGTGGCAATGCCTCACTGGTTTTCACCTGAAACTAATGAAATTAGAAGGTAGAAAAGGACAAGATTCGCCCACATCGGATCTGGGTCCCACCAACTACCGATGTTGGTCCCGTCAATATAATACTATAAAATATATCATATATTGAAATGTGGTGCTTTTTTTTTTTGTATTTTGTAAAGATTGAAATATGGTGCTTAGAAACTTCTATACTAAAATAATCTATTTTGTCTTTTTTTTTTGGCATAAAACTACATTTTGGTTGGGATTTTATGTATACAATATAAGAACATTGGTAAAAATTCAACTCATTTCACAAAATTACTTAGTTGTTTAGTTTATATATTCACAAAGCTAATGATTTAAAACTATATATATTTTTAGAGTTATGTAACCTGGCCCGCCCGATGAAAAAGACGAGTTCGGCTGCGATTTTAGAGGCCCGATTAGTTGGCTCTGTCTAAGTGGGTTGAAACACTTTGGGCGGTCCAATTGCATGACCATTTTAGTTGTTTTTATGGATTGGACTGCCTGGTCCCGTCTGTCATTAACTCAATTTTTACCTTGGCTCGACGTGCAAGATCTGGAATCGGCCCATTTTGAGAGCTCTATGTATCATCGACTCATTGTACATGTATATTTCCATTTTTTTTACAAAATGTTAGGAAATTACGAACCGGAACAAAGCCATGACAATAGTGATGTGAGAAAAATAAAGGTAAAATGACACAAATATTTTTACGTGGAAAACCCCCAAAATAAATTTGAGGTAAAAACCACGGGCAAGTGTAGGAGCAATTCACTATAAAAATAGAGATTACAACACTTTCTCTCTAAATACAAGGAGAAACTATATCACTCTTTCTCTCTTGAAATAGGAGAAACTAATACTCTTTAAATTGAAGAAATGAGAAACTTGCAATTTGCTTGCTTGGTTGGGATGATTTTGCATTGCCCAAGGATGCCAATTTATAGGCAAACTCTAGCAAACCTTCTTTGACAATCCCCAACTACTTCAATTAGGTAGCCACCCATGTGCCACAAAAATCCACCGACCAAATCTACCAAAATTGGCTTTACATTCTACATTCTCCCACTTAAAGTCAAATTTGTAATTTTTTCATCATTCTCTACACCTGCCAATCATGCCGCTTATGTTTTTACGCTGGGCCACATGAGGATCTGCACCATTCGAACTTGCCAAGGTTGATTGGTTTGGTCATGCCATCTCAAGCAGTTTTCATCGGATGAATCTTTTGCATATCCACACTTCCATTTTCCACTACTTCTCGAACGAAGTGATATTGAACTCCTATGTGCTTTGTCCTTGAATGTAAAGAATTTGGATTCTTTGCAATATGCAAAGCACTCGATCCGTCACAAAAACGTAACAATTTTTCTTGTTTGTGCCCCCTGCTCCTCCAAAGAACCTTTAATCCAAATCGCTTCTTTGCAAGCTTGTGTAGTCGCCATGTATTCGCTTGATTGTAGACAGAGCTACAACAATGGCAGCTTTTGAAACCCACTACCATCCTCCGCAAGTGTAAACACATAGCCCGTAGTGGATTTTCTTTTATCAAGATCACCTACAAAATCCGAATCAACATAACCCCTAACAGGAAAAATCCGATCCTCCATAACATAATGCAACATTTGAGGTTCCTCTGATGTACCTCAGAACCCTCTTCAATGTATCCCAATGCTCTCTACCAGGATTCGCCATGTATCGACTGACTGCTCCCACTGCTTGTGCAATGTCTGGTCTTGTACATATCATAGCGAACATTAAACTCCCCACTGCTGATGCATACGGTACTCGAGACATCTCCATCCTCTCTACTTCATTGCTAGGACACATACTTGAGGATAACTTGAAATTAATAGGAAGAGGGGTAGAAACTAGCTTACAATCTTGCATGTTGAAGCGTCGCAAGATTTTCCTGAAGTAGTTCTTCCGAGAAAGCCGATCTTTCTATTATTTCTGCCTCTGAATTTGCATCCCTAGAATCTTGTTTGCTTTGGTCCCAAATCCTTCATATCAAACTCCCTAGCCAATCGTGCCTTCATTTTCTTGGATCCGATATTTATTGGGGCTGCCACCAACATATCATCCACATACAACAACAAAATAATAAAATCATTATCATCAAACCTTTTGTAGTACGCACAATGGTCCAAACTAAGTATGTTGTATTCAAGGCTCATTATGAAGGAATCAAATCTCTTGTACCAACACCTCGGCGCCTGTTTGAGACCATACAGAGATTTGTTCAACCTGCAAACCAAGTTCTCTTTGCCTATTTCAACAAAACCTTCTGGTTGAAGCATATAAATTTCTTCTTCAAGCTCTTCATGAAGAAACGCAGTTTTTACATCTAACTGTTCCAAATGTAAATCAAATGTAGCACACATCGCCAGGACTACTCTGACTGTCGTGAGTCGAACCACCGGGGAAAATATCTCATTGAAATCAATACCCTCTTTTACGAGCATATCCTTTTACCACCGTCTTGCACGATACCGCTCTACTTGATCGTTGTTATCCCGCTTGATCTTGTAGACCCATTTATTACCAATGGCTTTTCTCGCCGTGTGGTAACTACACAAGTTTCCAAGTTTGATTCTTGTGGGGAGCTTCAATTTCTTCATGCATTCTTTGTCATCCACCGAGATGCATCCGAGCTTTACGTAGCTTCATGGAAAGTTGATGGCTCTCCATCCTCCGTTAAAAGACAAGATGCAACATTGCTCTCCATAACATACTCCGATTGCCCAGGCGCTTTCTCTCACGAGTTGACCGACTTGGCGTCTTTCTTGAACATCGACTCAACTTGTTCTTGTACCTCGTGCTGCACGCTCGGAAGATTTCAATCTTCATTCTCGTAGATTATTTTCCACTATTACTCGTAGTAGTCTCCTGGTTCTCTTTTACAAAGTCTTTTATCTCCCTTCTCTCTTGCGCTTTATCTTCTCGCAAATATCACATCTCTCACGATGACGATCTTGTGGGTAGTGGGATCCCCAAGCGATACCCTTAACTCCATCAAAGATACCCCAAGAAGATACATTTTCCGGACTTTGGGTCCAACTTCGCTTCTTTCTTGGTCATTGTACATCACATACACAGACTTCCAAATGTATGTAAGCGAGAATAATCGGCGTGCTTACTCCACATCTCCATGGGCATTTTCGGATCAATCGCGATTGATGGTGACCGATTGATCACATAACAAAGTTTTTGACCGCCCGCCTGAAATGTCTTGGGTAGACTTGCGCTTCTCAACAATGCTCTTGTCCTTTCTAACAAGGTTCTGTTCATTCGCTCTGCCACTCCATTTTGTTGAGGTGTGTACGCCACCGTGAACTGTCTTTTGATGCCTTCTTGTTGACAGAAAGACTCAAATTCATCACTTGTATATTCTCCTCTATTATCAGTTCTTAGACACTTGATCTTTTTCCCAGATTCACGTTCTATTTGAGCTTTGTAAACTTTGAAGACTGGAAATACATCGGCCTTCCTTTTGATAGGATACACCCAACATCTCCTGGAGTAATCATCAATGAAAGATACAAAGTATATCGCCCCTCCTAGGGATGATAATGGTGCTTGCCAAACATCAGAGTGAATCAACTCTAAGATTTCTTTACTCTTAGATGTTGATTTGCTGAACTTTAATTTATGTTGCTTACTTGTAACACAATGCTCACAAAATGGTAAAGATACATTTGTAAGACCAGGAAGTAGCTTCTGTTCAGAGAGAATCTTCAACCCTTGTTCCGACATGTGGCCAAGTTTGTGGTGCCACATTATCATTGATTTTTCTGCTGAACCTACAACTGCAACATAAGCTTCTCCTCCTTGCATTGTCTCACCTTTAAGCATATACAAATTCGCAGCAAGTTTCTCCGCCTTCATTACTACAATAGCTCCTTTCACGATCTTCATGATCCCATCCTCAATATGAGTTTTACATCCAACATCATCTAATTGTCCCAAAGACAAAAGATTCTTACGTAGCCCCTTCACATGTCGTACCTCCTGAATGGTGCGAACAGTGCCATCAAATATTTTTATTTTGATAGTACCAATACATGCGATATCCAAGGCATGATCATCCCCCATAAATACAGATCCTCCAGAGATTGGTTCATATGTGTGAAACCATTCTCGCGGAGGTCATGTGCCAGGTTGCTCTCGAGTCTAATAGCCGACATCGAAAAATAGTTTTACGCCTTCGCGTTGGTTGTTGCTTGTCAGTATAAAACTTCTCCATTTTCGTGAGGTACTTGCAACATTCCTCGAGCATTTGATGACTCGAGGGTCGCCGCTTCTTCTTACTCCAACAATCCTTCTTAAAGTGCCCTCTTTTGCCACGCTTGTAGCACTTGATGTTCTTTTTACTCCTGGATTTTGATCTACCATGATTTTGACTCCCACTCGGAGCTAGGGGTGGGCATTCGGATTCGGGTGCACGGGTGCCGACCCGACGACGGATAATACCCGACCGGTCGGGTATTTTTCATAAATTTTTCGGGTTTAGGTACCCGATACCAAATAGGAAAAGTCGGCCGGGTAGCGGGTATTAAATAAATACCCAACTACCCGCTTAGGTACCCGCTTAAATTGAAAAACCTAGAAAAATTAGCCATTCTCCACACTTCACTCCACAAATCCACGGCTCCCACCTCCCACTCATCCGACTCATCGTCCTGTCTTAATCTCTCTCTCTCACAAATCACAATCGCACTTTATTCATTCTTGGGTGCAATATTAATTTATTTTTTTCTCCGATAAATTCTTATACAATAAAAATCAAAGAAACATAGGATAAATTACAATATATATTAATTGGTTCTAGCCGAAAAACTTTATTTGATGTTACGTTTCAATTTTGAACTTTGTTTGTTTTAGATAATTTGCTAGTCAATATATATTAATTGTTTGTATATATATATGTGGGTTAAGTAACTTAAGTTTTTGTAGTTGGGCTCGTATGATTTCTCGTTCTTGTTGGAGAGTTGTTAGTTTGTAATTACATTGATAAAGGTCTAAAGGTTCTTTACCTGGAGAATGCTTGGGCTCGTATGGTTTCTCGTTCTTGCGGAGAATGCTTGCCTGCTTGGAAAATAGGCAATTTTCGAAAAAAAGAAAGAAAGAAAAACCCGAAATTCTTTACCCGCTGGTGCCGACTTTTTTCGCAGTGCAGAAAAGTCAGTACCCATTTTTTTCGGGTAGGGTTCGGGTATTCTAAACTCCTACCCGAAAAATTCGGTTACCCGACCCGAATACCCGACTACCCGACTACCCGACCCGATGTCCACCCCTAACTGGAGCCACGTTCTGTGGATCTTCCTCTCACCACCGCCAAAGCTTATGCTTGATGTGAACCTCCTCCTCTGCTCTTCTTTGTTTCTCGCTTTGCTCTCTTCTTCTTCTAGTATAGAAGGCTGCAATTTCATCGAAAACTAGATAGTCCGAAAGGACATTGTTCGTCAAGTTGATGATGAGTTGATCGTCTTAATCTGTAAACTTTGGAGCAAAAGTTCGCACTTTCAACAACTTCTATTTTGTAACCCATTGAGGTGAGTTGCGAAAATAGAGTATTCAAGTGTTGATTGATGGTGGTCACCACCAAGTGGTTTCCGCTTATACGAAGATTATACAATTTTCTTTTTAAGAAAATTTTATTGTGAAGTGATTTGGCCTCGTACAATTTTGTCAGAGTATCCCATATCTCCTTTGCCGTCTTCTTCTGCGCCACACTGGATAATACTCCATCGGCTAGTGCTAAGTGCAGATCAGCAATTGCATTGCCCTCCATCTCATTCCACTTGGCATCGTCAATGATATCTGCAGGTCTGTCTCCAATTGCCGACAAGCAATTGTCTTTCCTCAAAATTGCCTTAATCTTCATTTTCCACAATGAGAAATTATTCCCATTGAACTTCTCTACATCGAACTTTGTCGTCATTTTATTCACACCCAATTTTGATTTTTACTTGAACCGGATTTCACTATTCACGTGAATAGTGCGTGAATAGTAACCCCGTAAACAGTACTCCTAGACCAATGGCTCTGATACCACTGTTAGGAAATTACGGACCAGAACAAAGCCATGACAATAGTGATGTGAGAAAAATAAAGGTAAAATGACACAAATATTTTTACGGGAAAACCCCCAAATAAATTTGAGGTAAAAACCACGGGCAAGTGTAGGAGCAATTCACTATAAAAATAGAGATTACAACACTTTCTCTCTAAATACAAGGATAAACTATATCACTCTTTCTCTCTTGAAATAGGAGAAACTAATACTCTTTAAATTGAAGAAATGAGAAACTTGCAATTTGCTTGCTTGGTTGGGATGATTTTGCATTGCCCAAGGATGCCAATTTATAGGCAAACTCTAGCAAACCTTCTTTGACAATCCCCAACTACTTCATTAGGTAGCCACCCATGTGCCACAAAAATCCACCTACCAAATCTACCAAAATTGGCTTTACATTCTACACAAAATTCATCAGAAATAATAAAATTAATATAGATACTTCTTGAAAAGATAATTATCATGGATGAAAATTATGATTATTTTTTTTGTTTAAATATTATTATATATTCATCTAAGAAAGGAATCAAGAGAAGCACAGAGAGAAAGGCTCGTACAGCCATGAATCACTACAACATACTTGTTTTTCACATAAATACATATCTTCCTTTTATTTAAATAACCATTTTCTCTTTTTTTTTCTTGTGCAATTTGGCAATTTGCAAACAATGAGAAAATAACAAAAAGCAAAATGGTTTTCAAAATTTACAAACATTCTTTAGACAATAAAGAGACATTTTGCTTCCCTTTTAAACGAGAAGGGAATAAAAAGCCTAAAATCACTTCCTGCTTTGAATTAACACGTGAAACACAAAACCTACTCCCACTAATTTTACTTTTCACCTTTCTATTAACATGATCGAATTAAGACCAAATTCTTTATTAAAGAAAAAAAAAAGGAAAAGCCATACATACACTCGGCCTAAACCCACCCTACGTTCTTTATTGTCAAGGTTTGACCATTTGAGTTTCCTCACTTTGATACCCAATTCATTATGACAAAAACTCTACGAGACAGATTTTAAATGACTAATACGAGAAAATTTATTTAATTTTGAATCTAACTTACTTTGATTTGTAAAATGTTTAGATCCGTCTAATAAATTTAAATATGTGAGACGATTATTGTTTATTTATGTTGTTTTGATAACTGAATTTTCCAACTCATTATTGATATCAATTTAAACTATCTGGCTACACTATAATTAATAAGTATATTATTTCATATATGACAATAAAATGTATTATACCCCCTGTTTACATGGCCTAATTGGATGATGTAGATTCATTGTTGCATCTAATAGAGATAACTCTTTGGCCCTTTAAACTTCACAAACGTTTTTCGGTTATCCATTGTGGTAATAAACCTATGTCTCAAACTAAAGTTTGAATGGATTAAATTAAATAAATGGTTATCCTTTTATCAAATAGAGAGCATGTCCATAAACATTTTAACGTCTAAAATTGACTGACCTTTTGCGTCTCAAACAAGAAACGTAATTGTTTATATCACACCTTTATTTAGTGATAAAAGTGCGATATTATTGAGGCTTGGTATGACTTTAATGAAAGAAGACTTTGGATTCATCACTTTCTGAATGTATGTAACAACTTTTTCTTTTGAGCAAGTCTCTTGTGAGACGGTCTCACGGATCTAAATCCGTGAGACGTATCTCCTAAGAACAAAATCCGTTGGAATACGAACCAATGAAAATAAATTTAAAAATAATAATGAACCATGAAAAATAAAAATAAACCCTAAAAACATGAACCATGAAGAATAAACCCGAAAAATAAAAATAAACCCAAAAAATAAAAAATAAACCCTAAAAAAAACTAAAAATCCTAAAAACCCAAATCAATTAAGAATAAACCCAAGAAACAAAATAAACCCTAAAAAAACAAATATAAACCCTACGAAAAATAAAATCAAAAAAAAAAGCTTTTAAAACTTTGAAGAACAAAATCTCACGGATCTACATCCGTGAGACCGTCTCACGCAAGTTTTTGCCTTTTCTTTTGGGTTTGTGGGCATTTTTTAGTGGAATCCAAACGGCTTTGTAGGTGTGTTTATACTTCGTAGTCTTGATTTGCATTGAATGATTGATTTGTCTTTGATTAATACAGGTGAGATTTCTTAGTCTTTAAGTATAACATGATATACTCTTGTCTTTTATTTTGGCTTCGCCTTCGAATTGACTTATGTATTGACTATAAAAAATGATATAATTTTCAAAACTCGAGATGTTATAACATCTGTTCATGAAGATTGACTGAAAACCTAGGCTCGGTCCTCATATTATATATTTTCTGCTATTTGTTAGTAATATTGAAAGGATATAAATAGTCACCATTTGGACAGATAAAGGAAGAAAGTAATAAGGGAAAGGAAGTCTAGCTTGTCCAGCAGAAAAAAAGCAGCCCAGGAGTTACTCTTTTATTAATTAACAGATCTTCTACTCGTAGATGTAAGAGGTCAAGAGGAATTCAACAGGAATAGTGTTATTGTATTAATCACACCATCTTTTTTACATGTTTTGACAACTCAGTCTCAAAAAGTGATGGACATTCTTTATAAATTTGATTTCATTTTAGGGAAATAGTTTTCGTTTCGAAATATAAAAACGTTAAATAAGCTTGTGTTTTCCCCCGTATTTCAGAGTGAATTTGAAAAATAAGCACATGTTTTTATTCAAAATTTTAACACTCCAAATATTTTATTAAATAAATACACTAAACATACATACAAATAATTATATATGTTTTTTTTTTTCTAATTTAAATAGAGTAAGGGCATCTTGTATTAATACATAATATTAATACATTTTATACATACAACACAACCAAGGCTTGCACGGAACAGCCTCTAGGGGACCTCAAATACATAAAGAGCCTAAGTAACGACAATGGTAGAACTCACCCACACGACAACGCTAGAGACCATCACTATCACTTTTGACAAACTTTTGCAAGTTGAAGATATGGAAAAGTCACGATCCCATGTATCACACAGAAATGCACCGGCCAATCCTCGATTCCGGCCAGTTTACTCGGCTTCGGCAAATCTGCAGCACACAGAGTCATTACACAATATAATTGTTGCCTGCATATATAATCAAGTAGCCAGGACACTATAGTGGGGAGGGTGAGGTGAAAGTGAATAAAAACCAATGAAAAATCATATAAATTTCAACCAGAGGACCAGCCCAAGTTGTCCCCCTAACTACGCCCATGTATATAATTAGGCACACTCAAACCCGGTGGGAAAATGGGTTAGGATCCATGTATCAGATTAGATCCAGATAACTTTTAATAATGGGGCACAAAATAAATATGTTTATGGACTATATCAAAAAAAAGTTAATCAGGGCCCACTTTATTTTTAACATATTAATACATAGGTCTTAAAATAAATAATAAATAGAAAAAAAAGAAAACAGCTACGAGCCCCCATATTACGAGCTTTTGCTCCGTCTCTGATCAGATTTGACGCAATGTTGGATCAAGTGTGTGTCATACTTCAAAGTGATTGGACCAGTTAGGATCGTTTTGAATCCTTAATGAGCTAAAATTAGATATTAATTAATTAAAGAAACTTACCAATTTGCATAGAGATACTTTTTCTTATAGTACTCTAATAAAAGTACATAGTATAAGCTTGTTGGAAATAAAGACGAACAGGGAGAGTTTACTAGGACAAGTCAGTCTCAGACAGACTCTCAGTTCATGGAAAAATTTTGAACCCCACAAATATATCCACCCATCTGTCACCCTTTGTTCTTCAAATTGGTGCAAAACTTACCCAAGCTCGGATAGCTTTAAGTGAGCTTCAGCATAGTCTTGGAAGAAAGCGTCCTCATCCTAGTGGAAGTAAGAATTACTCAGAAAAAACTTTTGATCACTCCAAATTATGACAGAAAAAATCTAAATCTGCTATATAAATCAGATCATCTTACTGCAGCGTATTTTTCGACAAGTGGGCGGAAGACAGGATCCTCCAGTAGAGCTTTGTCTGTTGGCAGCTGGATGAGACCTTCTTTCTCCCCACTAAGAAGTTCCCTATGATCATATATTCAGAGTGTTGATCACTAAGTTGTTTATTTCAACTCATCTTCGAATTCAAAGAGAACTAATGATCTAAAAAGTGCAATCAGACAAAATGCTGAAATCAAACTTAGTGTCACATAATTAACTATTCCAAGGGCTTACTTGAAGTAGGAGTTATCAAATATAAGAGGATTAGGAGTCCATGCTCCCTCAAATCCAGATCTTTCCTTATGGCACCTACCCTGAAAAATTCTCCAACAACATATTTGCGGGAATGAGAACAAGTCGCATGGTAAGAATGTTATCAACTGAAGATTTCAAGTTCTGTTAATAACATACCAGGGTATGACCACCAGACAGAGCAACAATGTCCTTGTCGCTTAGCCCCATGTTCCCAAAAACTTCCCTCAAATGGTCTGGGCCTGAGGATTTGATTGGAGAACGATTAGAATTTCATCTTCATGATGTTGAAATTGTTAAAAGTTTTTCTATGTGCAAGTTTAAGACTTGCATAGCAAACAAAAGAATACCTTTCTTGGCATCAGGTAAGCGGCCTTCCGGTGGGGGTTCTGTTTTGTCCTGAGGAATAGAGATTTCATCAGTATAGCAAACCCCCCAAGGGCCATAACATGTCATTCACATTTGAAAATAAACTCAATCACCAATGTGGAATACATGATAAGAATATCACTACCAAAAACATAAAATTGTAGAATGAACTTGTAAGAACTTTTACTGAAAGAGCTTTACGTTAAAATGTAAAGATGTGTCCTCATATCCCAAATCCTGACAGCTATTAACACCCTAATATTTAGAATGTAAAATTCTCAGCCTATTGCAACATAATATCATGGCTCTGAAGCTTCTTAATTACCATTTCTAATCGTCTTATTCAACAAGGTAGAAGAACACCTCATCATATAACATGAAAGGCAATTAGCCAATAAAGTCAAAGCAACTAGAATTTCGTAAGGATGGGAGCTTGCCTCCCACTCTTATCCTATTCTTGGATGCAGGCCCACCTCTTCCGCCAAACCTGAACACGGTCGGAGTTAAACTTGCAGAGAGTGAGAGATATATCCTTGTAGATGACATGTTGGTAAAATCATTGTACATATCCGATCATCCGACGATCTTAATAAAATGTTCGCTGTTTTGAGAGAGTACAAGATGATGTTAAACCCGAGAAAATGTACGTTTGGGGTCGGCTCGGGCAAATTTAAAAGGGGTATATGGTCACCAAAGGGGAATCAAGCCAACCCGATAAAATAAAAGCCATCATCGATCTAGAACCCCGAACTCGTAAAAAGGGTACAAAGCCTAACAGCCGATTATCGCCTTAACCGATTTGTTTCGCGATCCACTACAAGTGCAAACCTTTCTTTGAAATTATAAAAAAGAGTAAAATTTCGAGTGGATCGAAGAAAGCACAGTGCTGTGCCTTGAATCCTCAGCGAAAGACCTTTCTTCAATTCCTATATTGCAAAACCTACCCCGAGGGAGGACTTGTATTTGTACCGGCGATATCCGAATCACGCTATCACTTTCGGTGTTAATCAGTTAGATGGTTCTATTCAACATCCATCTACACCACCAAGCGTTACATGACGCCGAGCTCCGCTTATCCACCAATGGAAAAATTGGCTTATTCGCTACCATCATGCGCGGAACTCCGTCCCATATTTTCTAGAGCACAAGGTTATAGTCTTGACAAACTATCCACTCAAACAAGTACTACACCGACCGATACTTCTAGTCGGATGATCAAGTGGGTCGAACTCGGTCGTTTGATATTATATACGAACCACGTCACGCATAAAAGGACAGCTTTAGCCGACTTTGTGGCCGAATTCACACCTTTCATACGATTGGAAGTTATGGAAGACCAAGAATGGAAATTGTTCGTTGGCACTCTTCCACCGCAGTCGAGCGGGGCGGAATCGTGATAGTCGATCCAAATGAAAAGTGCTTCTTTGCTTCTACCGTGACGATTTCGCCTCCCTGCAACGAACAACGGCCGAATACGAGGCACTTCTCCGCGACTTAGAGATGGCGACACATGGGCCTAAGACAATTATTGGTACACGTGATTCTCGGTCGCTCATCAAATCAACGGCGCGTCTGAAGCGAAAGAGCAAAAATTGCACAATATTTGATTTGGTCAAGAAGAGACTATCACACTTTAAGACAAAAGTCCACATGTGCCCCGAGCCGAGAACATGCAAAAGGATGCCTTAGCTCGGCTCGGTTCCCGATCAGGGGCGGATGCCATCACGGATGTCATGTCATCACACACAACCTGCCGCCTGTCGCTTGGTGCAAAGAAAATATATACAATCAAACCGCCGAATGCACTGGATGACCCCAATCGCTCGATTTTTAGAGAAAGGAGTTGAACTCAAAACAAAGTCAAGCGAGAACACTACGAACCCAAGCGGCTCGATTTACACTAGTAGATGGCATCCTATACAAACGAGATACTCCGTCCCCACTCCTACGCCGCTTTCCGAGACAGACGCAGATTATGCACTTCGAGAGGTTCATGAGGGAATATCACGGGAACCACGCTGGGGGCGGACGTTGGCTATAAATTAATACGGCAAGGGTACTACCGCCATCCCTAAGAAAGGATGCAACCGACCTCGTCAAAAGATGCGAGAGATGCCAAAGGGTTTGCGCCAGTCAGTCGATATCATCCCGAGCAACTTACCTCCGTATTTAGCCCATGGCCGTTTGCCAAATGGGAATGGACCTCATCGGACCACTCCCCACCGCAAAGAGGCGTCAAATATGCCATTGTGGCGGTGGATTATTTCACAAAACGGGCGGCATTTTGGCGCCTCCGCAAAAATAGATGAGGAAAAGATTGTGAGCTTTGTGATGGAAATCCATTATCTCAGAGATTCGGGATACCACATTCGATTGTTACGGCATAATGGGAAACAATTCGATAACCGGTTTCAAATTTTTGTGAAGGTTTCCACATAAAAACTATTTCTCAACTCCATACCATCCCCAAATCGAACGGACAAGTTGAGGCCGTTAATAAAATACTTAAGTATACCTTGAAGAGATTGGAGAGTCTAAAGGTAATTGGCCGGAGGAACTACCCTGTACTATGGTCATACGTGACGACACATCGAAGCCACTGGAGAAACACCTTTTTCTTTAGCTTATGGAGCCGAGGCGGTGATTCCTCTGTTGAGATTGGAGCCCTGCCTGCCTTAATGCAAATTTTTCTCAAGATCAATGAGGCCGCGCTCCGAGCCGAGCTAGACCTTTCGAAGAAAAAAGGTGCGATCTTGAGATGAAAAACGCAGTGTATAAACAAAGGAGTGAAAGGTACTACAATTCGAAAGTAAAGGAAAGAAAATTTCAGGTCGGCGATCTTGTGTTGAAAAAGATAACGGGCGTTCAACCCACCCATTGAAGCCAACCTGGGAGGAGGCCCATTTCGGTCACCACGTCTTATCCACGGTGGGGGCGTGCAAATTAGAATATTTGAGTGGAGAAAAATTTATTCATCCATGGAATGTAGCATACCCGAAACGGTATTATCAATAAAGATCTCGGTATATGATCCGGATAGATTCCTTGAATTATCCTTTCATCGATATTTCGTGAGCTCTCTAAAGAGAAACGGTTTTTACTCACCTCGGCTATGTGCCGAGGATAGTAAGAATCGCCTCGGCTTAAGTTGAAGGCCGAGACGTCATCTCGTGCACGCCCTTTGCACGATAAAAAAAAAAAGCAACACGCCCACAAGATGGATCTATCCTTACAAAATAAAGACTGATTCTGTGCACCGAGCACAATACCAAGACTTGGTTACGCACCGAGCACAAAATAAAGACTCGGTTCACGCACCGAGCACAAAACCAAGACTTGGTTACGCACCGAGCACAAAATAAAGACTCGGTTACGCACCGAGCACAATACCAAGACTTGGTTACGCACCGAGCACAAAATAAAGACTTGGTTACGCACCGAAGCACAAAATAAAGACTTCGATTCGCACCGAAACACGATCAAAGACTTGGTTACGCACTGCAAGCGCAAATCAAAGATTCGATGTACACACCAAAAAATGAAAACTTGGTTTATACACCAAGTACCAAGAACAAAATAAAGAAGCGGTTCATATACCTAAGAGAATCAATTAAAGCAAGTAAAGTCCCTTATTCAAGACTGGGAACCGAGCCCCTTGGGAATATAAAAAGGAAAAAGAAGACAGTGCAACAATCTTACAAAAGGAAAAGAGCGGCGTGCAAAAAGCTTGAAACACATACACAAAGTGAGGAAATAATAGTTCATTTCTACTTCAAAAGTATTTACATAAGGAGGCCGGAGCCCATTACATCTTGAGGCACGAAGCCAAATTACCTATCTATGAGTACATATGAAAGCATGTAAACGAAAAGAGACAAACGTCAAGATCGAAAGGGGCGGAATTTCGACGACCGCCAGAGGCGACTTCTTCCACGTCCGGAGGAGAGAGCCCTGAGCATTAGGAGCCTCGGCAAAGTTCGGCCGAAGGGCATCGAGATCGGCCTCCCGAGGGCCGATCTTCCTCAAGCCGAGCAACAAGACGCCCGCCTTAACCAAATCGAGAATTTCTCCGAGGTGGTCGCGTGGCCACAGTTTAACATAAATGCGTACTCTTCAGAGTCCTCAGAGCTTACGCCTATCTCGAGCTTCCTCGATTCGCCGACGGCGCGTTCTTCGGCCTCACTGCGACATCGGCTAGACGCCTCTCCATTTCTCGGCCCGGCGGTGGCAAAGACGTTCGATTCGGCGACCTTAGCCAAGCCTAAGCTCTTCTTGACCTGGCCGATCTCGCTCCGCTCGGCCCTCGTAGTGCAGCTCTCTCTCGAGTTGGCCCGAGCCGTAGCTTCATCCGCTGAGTCTTGAACGATTCTTGTACCCCTGAAGGGTAAAGATAGCCTCCTGCAGTCCCCGTGCCGCCTTTCCAGATCGGCATATTTTTTCTCCACTCACGAGTTCCTCCGATGCATGCCATAAAAGCCCAATCATCCGCCCGACATCCCTACGGCGTCTCAATTTGTTCTTCAAAGCCGCCTCCGAATGCACTTGCTCAATACCTTTTGTCCAGGCACGAGCCGACACTCATCGCGCCCGACCCGCCTCCGGTAAAGCTCTCGATCGCTCCTCCGTCGGCGTGGCGCACGGACAAATTCCACAAACCACCGGCGTAGTCAATCATCCCTCGCAATAATCATCTCTCACGACTTGGAGGGATGAAGTGACCTTCCCGCCAAGGTCATCCGAGAGCTCGCGGACCTCCTTCCCTGGTCTGCATTTAGATGCTCCGACGCCATTTGACCAACCCCTTCGGCCCGGCTCGGCTCCTCCATCACAATCCCTCCTCTTCTCCTTTGAAGAGGAGGCCGCACCGCCTCCATCCATCGCCAGGACATTTACCGACCCGATATCTTCTCTCCCGAGCCGCCCGCATCTGCAGGTTGATCGGCAGCCGCCCGAGGATTCTGCCGCGGCAGTGTTCCTCACGCTGCGAAGGCGTGCACGCAAATCCAAGCAACGCCCGCACAAAGCAACCACCGTTAGAAGATCAAAAGAAAACAAAAGACATTTCAAAAGAAATGTGAAAAATACAATGTTTACCTCGAATCGGCAGGCCGCACTTCCTACTCCGAGTCCGTGGTCCGCCTGCTACGGCGCAGATGATCGCCCACGACTAGCCGTCACAGAGACGGCGCAACTCGCCGCTTCGCTCGCCGCTTCCCGGAGAATGGGGCCGTCTTTCTTCATTCACACGGGAGGGTTCTGCTGAGGCTCTCTCTCGACCTCCACCTCCCGCTCGGCCGCCTCCCGTCCCGAGCCGCCCTCGGCCGGGTCGGCGGGCGAGCGGCGCCAAACTCACCAAGTGCGGCCAAGTTGGCCTCGGTAGCCAACCTCTCAATCCGCTTTGTCCATGATTCCTGCCTGGATGTTTTCCGACCCGAATAAAGGTGGCCGACAGAGGCCCTTTGATGCCCTGGTTCTATAAAGGAAAAGAAAGACAAAAAAGTCAATTACAAAAAGAGCAAATTAGAAAAGCAAAAGAGAAAAGAAGAAAAGATAGACTTACTATAGCCAAAAACAAAATTTGATGGGGGATGAAGAACGTTTCCTTCCTCCATCTCCCACGCGAGCTTGCCACTCGCCGCCACCCGAGCCATTTATCCTTCCACTCCTTGAGAGAAGGGAGACCTTCCACCAAACCGTCCGGATACCCCGGGTCGGGTCTCAGACATAATACCACCCTGGACGGTGGCCCGAGATGAAGGAGTCGCCGCCATACAAAGAGCTCGTTCATCTCCTTAAATTTGGGCGAGATATTTTTCCAGGTGAAACATCACCAGGAGGCCGATGATCCCGCCTCAAAAATAGGGTGCACCTGGCCTGGATGCATGCCCCACTTGCAAAACCACCGCGTAAGAAAAGCCGGCGGTGGAAATCTCAAACCGTATAGAAGGTCAAGGCAAATACACCATGCAACCCGCTCCGGTGGTACCGGGAACTTCCGTGCCGTCCGGTACCCAAAAATTGATACCACTGGAATATGGTACCTTCACGAACTCATCCACCTCCCGAATCATCAACATGCTCGGGATATCGTTTATATCACTCGGCGTCCACCGAGGCTCGACACGAAGACGAGGCCTCCCTCCGGCCGTCGCCATTACGGGCCTACGGGCCCTAGTGGCCTCTCCGCCTCGAATCCCTGGACGGTTCATCTACCCGCTCCACGTTATCACGCTCCGGCTCCGATGGGTCCATATTTTCTTCTTCGCCTGGTATGCCTAATCAACACTTGGCGATTCTTCACCGGAACTCTCTTTTGCATCCCGGCCGATCAATGTTCCTTCTCTAAAAACGGTCACCGGCGTCGTCAAAGATAGTATCGTCCGCCCCAAGGACGTTCCACCTCGTGAAGAATCCTAGAAGATATCCGAATAATGCTCGGGGCTCGTGAGACGGAGATCGCCGTCTTTGGTGAGAAATAAACAGGGTTCAGAGGAGGATCTTCAATTTCAACCTCTACACTATAACTACGACTCTACTATCCTCAAAAGAAGACATTTATAGGTAAAAGGAGAGTATTTCGAAAAAATACCTAAGTTCAAGTCTCTGAACTTGGGAAGCCGACCAAATTTCTGCTTTCGGTTTTAGTTACTTTAGCTCAAAGGTTAATGGTTGCGAAAGTGAATAATGGAGGAAACAAAGGTATTTATAGATGGGGTTCCTCGATAAACGAGACGTTTATTCGAAAAGACGCACCTTTAAAACTCAAAAGCCGTCAAACATATCGAAAACGCCGCGTCCCCACGCCCGCCGACAGAATCGACGTGATTTTTCGGTTCCTCGCGAGATTGGTCCAACCACAAGATGCCACGTGTCTCGTCATTATGGCAACCCAATTAATGCGTCGTTTCAGGCATTAATCGCTACGCGACAGATGCCAGGAAAGAACAAAACCTTTGAGAAATCCGTTTCCCCATTAAATGTTCATCATTAGCATTAAAGTTTAACTCCGATTTCGCAAATTCTTCTCTCTAATCAAACTTGGGGGCCTTTGATGACACCCGAGCCGAGCCGAAGAAATTAATCCACGCTCATCACCCAACACACATCCGAGTAGGCGACTGCGGGTGACGTCGGAATGGTCTTGCGACGACACGCCACGAATTAAAGCTCGCCCATTACCGAGCCCAACCGCAACACGGCCGCCGAGCCCCGAGCCCAAATTTCGACAAAAAAACGATGCGACGACATTTCCTCATAAAAATAATCACACGCCCATACTTAACGCTTTATCGGTATCAGAAACTGCCACATGTCAGAGAATTATAAAGAGAAGTCGACAAGTGGCAAGTTTTGACTGACATGCACAGTTAAAGAGGGGACACGTGTCTTTCTTTAATTATTTTACTAATTAATGACTAGTTAGTGTAAAGATGACTATTGTAAACCCACTTACTCGAAGGGGTATAAAAAATCTGATAGAGGGAAAATTGAAGGAGGAAAAAAAAAAGAGCAAGATTGTAAGAAAGACCGACCCCAATAATTCGGCTCGGCATTATGCATAAAAGGCAGAATTAGCCGTAAATAAACACACGTTACGCACGCTTATATTTCCACGTGTTAAGTCTTTTACATATTTTTGCTTGTTGACCAAAACGCACGTCAACAATCCTCATTGCCTTCTGTACAACCCCCTACCTAATCATGTCAAAGATAACCTCATAGAAGATTTTACCAACTAATATTAGCCAATCACCTGTAACCCCAAGTTCTTGTATACATTTGAGATCGTTAGACTTGGTAACTTATGTATTCAGGAAATAATGATTCCATAAACTCGAAACAGCAACAAGGCACCGTACTTAGATGCGCTACATATAAAAGCGAGCAAGAAGCCAAGAACATTGATAAAGGCAGAGCCTATATCTAGAAGTCAAGAAAGACATGATATAGAGTCTCACTCAGTTGCACTCGCATGAAATTAGAAAAAAATTTCTTCAGGTTTGAAATGAATGCATCGATATATAAAGCATACAACAAAAATAAATAAACTAAGGATAGAGAAATGTGTTGCACATTGACATGTACATTGTAATAACTGATCCTTGACATATATAGGTAGAGAGCAACTACAATCTGTCAAATAGTAAAATCAACCACAACAAAAGCATATACAGAAGAAAAAGGACAAGAAATTATGCATTGAACGTTAGCTTCACAATTCAAACGGATACTATATGGCATACCAACATTAACGAAGAACAAATTAACTGCATTTAGTACTTCTGCTAAACAGTAATTGAATGATCACAATTGAGAGTAAAGAGGCTCACCAATCTTCCAGGATGAAATGGAATCTCAGGCCCTCCAGTCACTTCAACAGCAACAACACCAGCCAGCTAGATTGATTAAGTAGAAATTCGTTTTAGAAAAAAATGTTAAAGTCCAGAAATAAAGGAAAGAAAATAAATTAATCTGTGTTAGAATTCAGGCAAAAAAGACCAAAATTTACCTGGTAGAAGTCTGCATAGCTGAGGATAGGGAATTGTTCTTTTATTGGCTCCAATAGCCTAACAGCAATGTCAAGGCCATTGTTAGCTTCATGCGAAAGCTCCGCAGGGTGCCTGATAGTCCCAAATGGGCCTCCAGTTTTTGTTTTCCAATCATATGTTCCCGCTGAGTGCCATCTAAAATACCAAAATAAAGCCACTTAATCATCACGAATATTAAGTTTATTAACCTTGCGACCACCATTCGAAGAATGGTCCACCTCAGTCCAACGTGCTATAATGAAGAACAGAATTTAACACGTGCTTACAATATTCTCATAGGCAGTGCAACTGAAATATGATACACTGAATAAAATTTTACAGCAGAGCAACTAAGAACTTAAATGATTTTCTATCCAGTTCGATCCAAATCGTATTAAAACAATGGTTATAATCGGCAACATAAAAGCAGATAAGTCAAAACCGTACTGAAATGGTTATAATCGGCAGCATAATTGGGAATACACTAATCTCCGTGTTGAGTTCCATAAGCACGAAAATAAATGAACCGTAGCATAGAGATTCTTAAACATACATGCACAGAGTACAAACATAAACATGCTTAATACACAGAAGCACAGAGAACTGAACTTCAAAGTCCAAAAAAACAAACGAACAGACTAATAAGAGACAGGTAATGAACTTACGCCAACCGCAGCATGATCGGAGCGCAGTTCTTCTCAGCAATAAAACCTCTCAGTTTCTTCTTGCATTTCTCCACCGCCGCCTGATACTCTGCGCTCACCGCCGGATACTTCTTCACCATCGCTACAAATCTCTCAACAGAGTTAACCTCGCTGCAAATATACAAGCAAAAAATTGACCAGTAGAAAAGCTAAAAATGGAAATCAACTGAAGAAATCGGCGATTGCGCGCAGGGATATATAGGGAGAGAGCGATCAACGAGAAACTTCTATCAAATTCCATTGTTTTCCAAATGGTGGCGTGGCAAATGCAGCCAAACGGTCTAGATAATCCCTTTCTCTGATTCGTGGGGCTGGTAGGCCCAATAGTAAATATCCGTCCCATTATTTGTCAACACGTGTTGGGTTGTGTGACTGGATATGTAACCTAGGGTGGCAATTCGTGACACGACACAAAAACGATACTAAAATAACGGGTTAGTGTTTAGTCTTATCGTGTTCGTGTCGTTATCGTGCCGACACAATAAGGACACGAGATTTTCGTGTTGTGTTCGTGTAACACGATAAAAAATAACGGATAACACGTTAACCTACTAACAACATGTTAACCTGTTAGTGACACGATCTGTTAATGACACGATAACCTGAAAACTAAAAAAATTTATAAAACATAAAATAAGTAATAAAATAAATGAAAAAGAATAATCTAGATAATGTTAAACTTGTGGATTCACGATTTTTCTTCATTCTTAAATATTGTATAATGTTTTTAGTTTCTCATTTAACACAAATTACAAAACACAAATCACAATCTCAAAAACAAAAATAAAAAATTCATCTAGGATTTCACTCTTCAGTTCTCACCCTCTCTTACATTTTGATAGTCACACATTGATAGTCAGTTTTTCTATGTTTTTATTGAATTTCTTTTTACTTTTTATCGTGTAATATCATGTAATTTTATATTGTGTCTTATCGCGTAATATCATATCATTCATATGTGGCCATTTTTCATATTTATCGTGTCATATTGTGTCGTATCGTGTCAATCCGAAAATTTTCTTGTTCATGTTCGTGTCGGAGTTTATTGTGTCTGTCGTTATCGTATCGACATAAAACACGACACGATTATGATTTGCCACCCCTAATGTAACCTAGTCGGGGCTCGATTTGAAGTTGTTTTCTTCTACTTGGGCTAGACATGTTGTTTTAAGTCCGAAGGAGAGCCCAAAATCCCCAATTTAGACCCAATCGACTAAAACTTTGTTACATCTATTGAATTCATTTTATTATTTCACATCTTGACAAAAATAAACAAATAAACCTTTCGATAATTTCCTATAACATATTGCGGGAATCTAGAACAAATTGTAATAAATCTAAATTTGAGTAAAACTTATATTTTAAGTAGAACAAGTCTCATGTGAGATAGTCTCACGGATTTAAAATCATGAGACAGATCCAACCCATTTTATAAATCAAAGCAAATTAGATCCAACTTCAAGTTGGGTTAGCTAATATGGGTCATTTAGGATCCGTCTCACAAAATTAACACGTGAGACCGTCTCATATGAGTATTTGTCTTTTAAGTTTGATATAAAATCTCATAAAAAGTGTGAGTTTTATATAGGGTAAATTCCACTTTACGCCTTTACCCTATGTACTTTGTTGAATGCCACTTTACTCCGTAATTTTTATTCTTCTCATTTCACCTCATTATACCAATAAGAAAATAATTAAATTGCACACATTTTTTCACAAATTACTTTAAAATTTTCTAAAATTACTATGCTTGTATTTATATTATAATATTTCATCAACTTAATTAATCAATGCTTAACATTAAACTTATTTAAAATAACTTATATTATATTTAATATTTATGTATAATTTAATATAATTTCTATTAAATTACTTTTTAGTATGATTTATATGGTATCTTTTTATCAAAATTTTGGGATATAACAGGACCGGAGGTGGTGTCATCTTGTCTGAATTTTTTAAGGTCTGTTTCTTTTCCGGATGGCTTCAATGACACAAATTTGGTATTAATTCCGAAGAAGAAGAATCCACAATTTGTAACTGATTTGCATCCAATTGCCCTATGTAACGTTATCTACAAAGTGGTGTCCAAAGTCTTTGCCAACAGACTAAAACAGATTTTACCAGATATTATTCCGGAGTTCCAAAGTGCGTTTTTTTCCTCGCATGATTATTTCAGATAATATTATGGTTGCGTTTAAGATAAATCATTTTCTAAAAAGGAAACGACAAGGTAAGAATGGGATAGTGACTCTCAAAATTAATATGAGCAAGGCGTACGATAGAAATCGAATGGCCTTTCTTGAAGACTATGCTTGAACAGCTGGGATTTCACACAAGATGGATTGAACTTGTTGTGCTTTGTGTGACTACAGTGAGTGCTGCATGGGGAATTTGAATCCGAAAATTTTAGACCGGGACGTGGATTAAGGCAAGGTGACCCATTGTCACCTTATTTTTTTATTCTCTGTGCGGAGGGTCTTTCGGCTATCATACAAAATTTTGAATCAAAGGGATGGATCCATGGTTGTCAAATAGCGAGAGGTGCGCCTAGTGTATCTCATTTATTTTTTGCCGATGATAGCTTTCTATTTTTTTAGAGCAAGCCGGGAAGAATGTGCAAAAATTCAGTTGTGCCTCGATTTGTATTCGAAAGCATCTGGGCAGACCGTAAATTTTTCTAGGTCCTCTATTTTCTTTAGCTCCAACAAGGATTCTATGGTGGCTCAAAGCATATGTGAGCAGCTTGGTTTCTCAGATTTTTAATCACGGCTCTTATTTGGGGTTGTCGTCGCTTATTGGGCGTAATAAAAAGAGATATTTGCTTTTATCAAAGAGAAGGTTTGGAATCGTTTGCAAGGATGGAAACAGAAAATATTATCGAGGGCATGGAAGGAAATTTTATTAAAAACTGTAGCATACGCCGTGCCTATTTATGCTATGAGTATTTTCCTTTTGCCGCAGGACCTTTGTGGCGAGCTTGAGAGGATGATGAACTTATTTTGGTGGGGTAAATGTGGAGAAGCTCGCGGAGGGATAAATTGGATGTCGTGGAACAAGCTTTGTGCTCATAAGAATTATGGGGGTCTCAATTTCGAGACGCGTTCATCTTTCGCCGCTTTGCCCAGTTTGCAATGCTCCTGTAGAAACAACAAATCACATTTTTTTCCTATGTCCTTGTGCTATTTCTTGCTGGAGGTTGATTGGAGTAGATAGAATTTTTTTGGAAAATTCGACATTCATGTTCAACCTTAATAGATTATGGATGAATTTGGCATATGAAAAGAAGTGTGATGTGGCTATGATCTTGTGGGCATTATGGAGGAATAGGAACCAAATAGTTTGGGAATATAGCAGCAGAACTCCATCTCAAGTTGTAAATTTTGTTGGCTCCTCCTTGCTTCAATGGCGGTCATCCCAAGTGAGTGAGTGAGTTGGTTGATTGGAATATTTTATTAGGTGATGGTGTTGTGGCTTGGCAGTTTCCAAAATAGGGATGGATAAAATGTAATTTGGACGCAGCTTTATTTCAAGAAAAAGCACAGATGGTTTACGGTGATGTCCTTCGTGATTGTGATGGGAACATCTTGGCAACAATTCGAGGTGAGATTCAAGGCCATTTTCTCCCAGAAGTTGTTGAAACGTTGGGAATGAGAAAAGTTCTCAACTGGTTGAAGACAAATTGTAATTCAGTGTGCATACCGGTGGAGTCGGACTGTCTTAAAATGATTAAAGCCTTAAGAAGAAATTTAGGGGACAATTCTTATTTTTCAGATGTTATCTTGGAATGTAAAAAGTTGTTGGATGATTTACAAAGTGTGTCTTGTGTTTTTGTTAGGAGATCAGCGAACGGTGTTGCCCTTGCGTTAGCTAGAGCAATCAGTTCTATGTCTGGTGTCGTGGTGTGGGAGTCTCTTCCTCCACCTTTAATTTGTACTGAATTACAGTTCGATCTGCATGGTTAATGAAAGTTACAACCTTTGATTTCAATATATATATATATATATATATGTATAAGATCATATGTGGCAAGGGTCTTATCATGTGGCAATGTGGACAAATCTAAGTCACTATCTTGTTTAATCATAAGGCCCTTGTTTTTTCGATTTTTTTTTTTTATATTCAATTCAGCCCATTTAAGGGCATAACGGGCATTTTATGCACAAAATGATCCAGCCGTTTTTTGTAACCCACCACAATCCCCCTTTCTTTGGGATTTCATTCAATCCGGTTCCCTCTTAATTGCAATCTTAGTTTTCACAAAAAAATCAAAACCCTTATTTTCCTCTCTTTCTTCTTCACTTTTCCAACATACTTCTCTTCTCTTCCGCATCCACTTTTCCGTCGCCCGCCGAGAACAAGAAGTGTGTCTCAGTTTTCGAAGATTAACAAGTTTCAATCCGACATCAAAGTATCACGACCTCGGTAGATTGGTAAATGTCATATCATTATCCCAATTTGTTCAATTTTTTTAGTGTACTTCTATCTAGTAATGGTTTATCCCTCATTTTTTCTTCATTTTTCCTCGAAATCATGATAATGTTTTTCTGGATTTTGGGTGTTGGTTGCAGTAAGTGGAACGCGTATTTTTTTATTTTATTTTGAAGTTCATAGGGTTTTGTTCATCGATTTTACATAATCTCTCTTTTTTTTGGCTTATGGAAAGATTTTTGTGCGGAATGTGGCAGATTTTTGGAAAGATATTTTCGTATTAAATTAGGTAAAAATGATGTATATTTAGGTAACGGATTGTGCAATTTTTATGTTATTGAAATTGGATTTTCGTCATTTCTGGGGGGAAATCATTCCTTTTTTTATTTGGTGTAAATTTGCGTAAGTATGATATATCTTTTAGTACTTTGGGTATAACCCTTCCACTAAATTAGATCTTTCTTTTTGTATTTTCATTTGGTGAACCCCCCTGTTATTTTGGTGTAAATTACCACTGGAATGATATATGTTTTTCTACATTTCGTATATAAATAAATAGATTTTGGTGTTTTTGTATGACTACTGCACCAAAAAAAAAGATGCAATGTATATATGTATTGGTGTACATTTAGTATTGTTATAACGTCATGAATATGTGTTTTGATGCATTGTTTAAGTGTGATAATTTGTATATAATGCACATGCAAATGATGTTTAAATAACATTAGTTTCATATATAGTTAGAGTACATTCAGTGCACAATTAGTTTAGATGTTGTATTCTCTTTGCTAGCTACTTTGTAGAATTAGTATAGTTCATGCACAAAGTGTAATGTTTCGCGGATGTTTCTCAATTCCAGGATCAATGGCACGATAAAATAGGAAGAGACCTGCATCTCCAGGACCGAGCGAGGGTGCGAGTGATGTTAATCAGAGGGCAAAACTGCAAAATCTGCTTTGAAAGCTTCGATGCCCAAATCGAGGACAAGATCCGTGCCCAATGTTCTATCTGGCGCATTGGTTCGTCTCAACAATTTTCAGACTAGAGCTGTAATTGAAATGCCTTCGGGAGTTTGTTGAGTATAAACATTGAAGAATTACCGGGGAGGTTAATCTATTTGTTGGTAGAAAATTTCAACTCTCTCAGATGTGAGTTGACGACTGCGGATGTTATATTGCCACGCAATTCTGATGCATGACTTGATCCAAGAGAAAGGCAGGGTGTTTGGGTTGGTTATCAATAGGGGTTTCGTTTTGTTAAATGGAGTGTCTAAGTATATTTTTTTATTATTATATCAGACTAGAATATGTTTTTCCACTACAAAACTGTCAACATTTTGGTTACTTGTTTCAGAACGATCTTAAGTAAATATGTTCTCTATTTTTTGATCGGTGAGTTTTTTTTATGTCATATGGTTAGTGGACAAACAGTACACAATTAACAGCATTGCGGTACATGTTTATTAATTTTTTGGTATACACATGTTTATAATGTAGTTTTTGTTATTACGTTGAAGGTGTTAACGAATTGTGTGTATGCATAATTTATAAGCATTTTGTGTTGTGATACTATAACTATTCTTAGTTTTGGAAGTCAATGTAATCATTTGAAAATTTAAAACTCAATTTATATTAAAAGGTACAATTAAGGTTGAGTTGGTATACATGTAGCAATATCTTGGCAGACGTATATTTTTTGAAAATGAGATACCAAAGCACAAAAGACAGTACAAATTGACGCATATTACTGATTACGTTGTGTATAATTAACAGTCAACAGACATGCAAATAGTAATTATACTCTCAAAACATTTATGCTTTAGTTTTTTTATTGATTCTGTCATATGAGATTAAAAAAATGATGCACATTTAGAATGTAAATGACATTCAAATAGAATATAAATGACATACAATTAACACAAGTCAAATATTTGATATTAGTTTTACGAAAGCACAAAATTGAAATTGCAGGAAAAAGGTTCTCCCACTCCTGGTATTTTATCTTGTTCTACTTCAGGTATCCAATATTTGGTAGAGTCGGGTGATATTACAAGGCGCTCTCGTATTTTGACGCGTTGGATATTTTCATCACTAGCATCTGCAAAGTTTGTACACCAAATAAGTGAAATGTATACACAAAATAATTTCCAAACTATACAATGTTTCAATATTAGCATACAATATTCTAAATTAAACATCTAACAATGCACTATTGAATGTTTATATTATCACCAAATATTGGTCACATGTATACCAAAATAAGATTTTATGATATTGTAATGAAATTATTTGTACACCATAATTGTTTTGATTATAAAACACCGAAGTATGCACATATATACACCAAAATATGCTTCTAATATACAATATTTTCGATTTTTGTATGTCACTCTAAATATCAATGTTTAGTCTCAAATAAACATCCAAACGCGTCATATTACATGTTAAATTAACACGAAAATATACATATCTATACACGAAAACTTGCTTGGATAATCTGTGATTTTTTCGAAACAACATCAAACATACTAGGAAAAAATGCCCCGAAACCCAGCTTTCATCAGGATTGTCTACCAACATTTCACTTTGGTGTGATTTAGTGTACTCATCGCCCATGTCGAACACCTTTTTTGTTGTTTAAAAAATGGCTAATAGGATGTTTTATATGAATTTGTTGCAGATTTTTTTTTTGGCCTGCTGTTTTTCGTTAATGGAGAGAGAGAGAGAGAGAGAGAGAGAGAGATTAAGTTATTTTTGGTCCCTAATTCAGCGTTTTATGTTATGGAAAGATGATAATCAATATATCCCTTGATTATAGGTAAATAATTATGGTATTTTTTTATTCAATTTTTGTAGTTACCAATATGCCCTTTTGACATATAAAATAAATGTAAAATGGTGTTTTTTAGGCCTAATCTGAACCATTGATTGATTATGATGGATGGATGAGATCTGTCCACACTGCCACATGGTAAGAGGCTGCCACATGAGATCCCATATATATATATATATATATATATATATATATATGTAAGATTGTATATGGTGGGACCTATTAGACAAATAAAATTAAAAAATTAATAAGTGTAGGTCCCAAGGGGTGTAAGTGTAAGGTTTAGAAGGGGGTTGAATAAACCTTACCAAATTTTCGATTTAGTCCTTTTAAATATACTGAGTTGATTCTTCACTTCCACGAGATGTGTCTTTGATGGACATTCAATTTAGTTAATCAGAGAGTTAGTCTCTCAACGGACTCAACCGAGCATTGATGGAATAACTCACTGTTGACTCTAAATTAACTCAACTCGTGGTTTTGTTTTTTTGGAAGACTTAACACCCTTAAGTTTGATTAAGTAAGAATTTAGTCTTGGTTTAGACTTATAAATTATCAAGTGGATAGCAAATTTATCAAATAGATATAAGCGATTAATAATGCGAGAATTAAAATGTTGAAATGTAAATGACACAAAGTGAAATTTTTATAGAGGTTCGAAGATGGGGTAATTCTTCTACTCTCTCTTCTCCAACTCCCGGAGGAATCCACTAGGTAATGATCGGTTTACAAAGTGGTAGCAGGTCCCGATACAAGTCTTGATCACACAAATTGACTTGATCCTTTGGGACTCGATCTGAGAGACGCCTTGATCACTCACCGGTGCTTCTCGACGACTGCGCTCGGCTTCTTCACAGGCAAATTTGCTCATACTGACTCACTTGCTCAAGCTTTTTGGATTTGATCACGAAGCCCTCCAAAAGCTTAAGACTTGGTTCGACCTTGAACCTTCCTACAATCCTTCGTGGAATGTAGACCCTTTTCTTCAAAAGTTTCCTCTTCAACCGATTGAAGTTCTCTTTCCTTCACAAGTGAGTGTTGGATTGATGTACTTAGAATGTAGGCTTGAAGATTAATCTTGAATGATTTGAGAGTATTTCGGTTATAGTTTAAATGATTTCTTGAATGTTCGTGGTTCGTAACCCTCTCTCGAGTCATTCCTCGGCCTTTTATAGTGATCTTTCAAAAATTTGCCCGTTGAAGAGATAGGCTTATTTTTGAAAGTCACTTGCGTCGTTGGCTTGTCTTGTTGCGATCCTTGGAATTGCCATTTCCTCGTATGAATTGTTCTTTCACCTTTTCGGTTCGACACGGTGTAGTGCTTCTCATTGTTCATTCCATTTGCATGCTTCGACCGAGCACTCCAAGAAAGGTGGTATGGAGATATTACTTGTTTAAGTAATTCTCTTGATTTCGTGCAACGGATCTTTTCTGATTATCTCGACTTGACGCATTTCTTTGCTTTCCCCAGGTGACTTAGAGTCGACTTCCAATCATGGATGACTCTTTTGTCACTTCAACTCGAGACTTGGCTTTTCTCGAGTTGACTTGACCGATACTCCACTTGGCCGCATCTCACCGCTTTTTTAGTAGAGTTCCCGTCTACTCTTCTTTGCCATACTCAAACTGTCTCACACAGAGTCTTCCTTCCATTTTCAGTTTCTTGTTTCGCATGTTAGAGCATAGCCGACTTAACTCGCTTTGGCTCTAATTGTTACAATGCATTATACAACAAGAATTGGGGTGCCAACTTTCTATTCTAAGTTTTACATGGCATTCATCAAAATCTAAACAATAAAATTCTTAACAATAATATTTTAAGTAAATAAATTTAATAATGGATGGTTCTAGTTAGACGTGTTCAACGATTCGAACCGAACAGGCAAATCGGCGATTTTGAACCGTGGTCAACGGTTCAAAAATCGTTGACCCCGGTTTCGGTTCGCACCGGAACCGTAAACCTTATTTATAAGGTTCGGTTACGGTTCCGAAAATTTGAAACCGAAAACCGCCGATTTAACCTGCGGTTTTCTTTTTTAACAAAAACTAGAATATTTGAATTTTGGATTTTGAATTACCAACGGTCACATTGTGACCGTTGGTGGCCGGCTTTTAAATTTTTTTTTAAAAATTCAAATTTTGAAAAATTCAACGGTCAAGATCCTTTGACCGTTGATGATCAACAACCAATATTGTTTGACCGTTGAAAATCGCGGGTTTCGGTTAAAACCGGCGGTTTTTCGATTTTTTTAATTTCATATTTTTTTCCTATAAATACCCCTTATAATTCATCCATTTTTCCTACACATACTCTCTATTCTAATCTCCCAATTCAAGCTTTAATTTTAATTTTCAAGTTTAAATATAATTTTTAGTAGTTTCATACTCTTATTTCATTAGCTATTTTAAAAAAATATCGAGTCGTGGAGAATCTTCCCGTAAATCCAAGGGGAAAGGTTTGGCATCCAGTTTCGAGCAACAACCACCACCACCACGCTTTGAAGAAGCTTTCGATTTGAGCGAATATGAAATTGATGCATGTTTTGCTAGTTTGCAACAAGAAGGTGAGGCTCAACCGGAATCGCAAAATCCAACTCAAACTCAAAGTCGTCGAGCTCCACCACTCGGATCCGATATTTTTCCGGTTCATTTTAAAAAAATTATGGATCCTACAATCGGTTGTTACAAAGTTACTTGCAATTATTGCACTAATTCCCACAAGTTTAGAGGAAGGGCGGTTATGGGACGTTCACGAACCACCTCAACAAAAAACATCCGGATAAAATTGGGCTAGATCGTGCTCAAACACAACTACCGACGGAATTCACGGGTTCTTCAACATGTATGTAGTCTTCTTATTCTTTATTTAAATACAGTGATATAAATGCTAGAAAAGAGGCAGCTAAATTTATTACTGGTATGCCACTCCCTTTTAACTCTGCCGATGATACACTTTTTGAAAATTTTACTAGACTAGCTTATAACCCCGCTGCTAATAAAATTTCACGTTCTACATTGGCTCGCGATATTAAAAATTTTGGCGATAGTTTTAGAAGCTCATCTAGTTCTGTTGTTTCTACACCCGATGTTGAAAATACTAGTGATATTGGTACGTTTAATGAGGCGTTGGTATTTGCACCATTAGAGCAATTTTATGACGCGAGGATACCAAAACGTTCGAGAGGAGGCGCGACCCCTTATCTTGAACTTGATACATATTTAACATCTCATTTTGATTATACTGAATTTGTAGTAGGGAAGTCAAAGTTCGATCTGTTAAAATGATGGTCAAAGAGATCTTCATCTTTTCCTATAGTAACACTAATTGCGAGGGAAATATTAGTTGTTCATGCCGCAACCGTTTCCGTAGAGCAAACATTCAGTGAGGGAGGTTATATTCTGGATCCTAGACGATCTAGATTAACAGTAGAAAATCTAGAGGCTCAAACATTGCTCCACGATTGGACAAACGCCGCGGTGCGCAAGCAACTCATCAATTTTGATGATTCCGAATAAAGCGACAATCTTGATACCGGATCAAACAACGAGTCACAA
The DNA here is from genome assembly GCA_016081115.2 of Rehmannia glutinosa. Lineage (NCBI taxonomy): Eukaryota > Viridiplantae > Streptophyta > Magnoliopsida > Lamiales > Orobanchaceae > Rehmannia > Rehmannia glutinosa. The sequence continues at coordinate 196,687 of JABTTQ020000343.1, read as the reverse complement.
AATGATTGAAGAATCATGTTGCCACCTTTCCTAAGTTAAGTAAAAGGTAAGGGAACTATATGGTTTTGATTCATCTATGAGGATACATAGGTAGTTTTATTTCAATATTCAAAGTTAAATTTTAAAATTTTAACTTAGAATATTAAAATAAAACTCAAACCCATTTCCTTTTTTTTTCCTTTCTTTCTGGTTAGTATTTGTAATTTACATTTTATACGAAATTGTAGTAACTTGTAATTTTATTTTTAAAATTGTACTTTGGAATTGTAATATGTTAGAATCTTTTATTTTGTAAATTGTAAGTTGTAATTTTACTTTTAAATCAATAAAATTAATTTTTGTGTTACTCAATTTCATTTCCTTCATCAAATGTGTTAATATATTAATATTAAAACTCAAAAATTCCAAAAAAAAAAAGGAAAAACCGGCCAAACCGGAACCGACAGTTTCCAAACCGGCGGTTCGGAACTGAAATCGTCTATAAGACGGTTAGGTTTCGATTCCATCCTTTGGGCAAACCATAACCGGCGCATCGGAACCATTGAGTACCTCTAGTTCTAGTGTCCTACATATATAATTGGGTAAGAAAATGAGAATAATAATTGATGAGTGATGTAGGGTAATACATATGATTGATAATTGAAGTTATTAGTTTGAGATATTATTTTATGTGAATTATGAAAAATGAAAATAATGAATTCTATTGAAAAATTTATAAACAAATGTAATTTTATTTTTATGAATTGTTGGGAATTGGAAATAGTTACTCGAAATAAACAAACGAGATTTCCATCAATGAGTCACCACCCCGGTGGTCAAAGGATTTTGCCTGGCACCATTAGGTCCTGGGTTCGAATCTCTCCAAATGATATTTACTAAACAATGCCTCTAAAAAATCCTCCATACGCGTGAGGGCTGCGGTGTATACTAATCCGTAGGGCCAAAGCCGAGTTGGGGTTTCTTGTGGTGGAGACCGCAGATCTTAGGTGGGGTGGCTAGTATAAAAGTTTACCCTCCAAAGTTTTAACCAGGTGGCTTAGCCCAAATTTTCGCCACCACCAAAAGAATTGTGGGATGGAGGTCGAGGTTGAAATCCCCGCTCCATCAAATTGTTTGTGGAGTGGAGGTCGGGGTTCATATCCTTGCTCCATCAAATTGCTCCGGGGCATATGCAATTTGGTGGGAACTCATCTTGAATAGCATCCGTGTGGATCCGATTCGGGAGAGATCGTTATTAGTAGATTGGGGTCGAACATAATCGTTCTCTTTACGCAGGAGGATCTGGTTGTCGTCGCCAGACTCCCGTCGAACACCTTGGCTAGTCGTGCATCCAGCGCTTTACCTTGGCGGCCAAAGAAAGTGCGTCGTCACAAGACATCCCACGGTTTACCTCATGTGTAGCGCAGAAGTGTGAATTAAAAAAAAAAAAAAAAAAAACGATATTTCCCATTTGTTATCCGTTTAGAACTGTTTATAAGATCTTATAAATTACAGAATTTGTATGCTCATACCAATCGCAGCCCTAAACCGTCTGCCACCAGAACGCCGTGCTCACCGCCTTTGGTCGCTATTTCCCCGCCGTGGGCGAGCGGTGTTACTACAGTAGGGCCCAATTGAACTCCTGCAGTAAACTCGCTCCAATTTATCCATTTCTGACGACCTTACACTTCTTCAAACCGCCACCAAGCGTGTTCTTCACTGGTGCTGTGTTTTTGCTCGCGCGCAATTAGGTCCACAGACAACAATCAACGCTAGATTCACACAAATTCGACCTTCGTATTATAATACAAGCGCAGCGAAGGGAAGGAGACAGAGGTTAGTTTTGAGCTTGTTAGGGTTTTCCAAAATTTATTCGAACATATTCCGGATCGAATTCTGCGTTTATATATGTTGTCTGACGATTATTTATAGTTCCTCTCGTTCTTGATATCTTGCATGTGAATAAGTTGATTAACCTGTTCGCAATGTTTGTGGATGACCAAGATTTTCGTATTGATATTGTTTTTTCAGAGTCCTGCGTGTTCGAGGGTTTGATTTGCTTCTCGTTGCAGATAGAGGTTGCCTATTACTGTTTTAATAGACACCGGGTCTATGGAAGAGACTAAAGGCAAATCTAGGAGGGAGGGCTCTGAGAAGGAAGAAATAAAAAGAAATCACCATAGAGAGGATCGCAGTCGCGAAAAGGAGCGGAATGGGGACAGGCAGAGGGACAGGGATAAGGACCGGGATCGTGATAGCCGCCATGAGAGAGAGAAGAGTGTTGATGACAAGTATAGAGACAAAGAAAAGCACAAGCATAAGCGCCGTGAAAAGGAACGAGAACAGGAAAGAACCAGGAGCCATGATGATGAAAGGGTCCGAGACAAGGTTAAAGGCAGAGAAAAGGACCGGGATGATAGAGAGGTAGACAGAGATAGAGAAGACAGAGAAAGGGAAAAGGAGAGGGACAGGGAGAAGGAAAGGGCAAGGGATAGGGATAGAGCGCGGGAGAAAGAAAGAGAGAGGGAGAAAGAAAGAGAGAGGGAAAAAGAAAGGGAGAGGGAGAAAGAGAGGGAGAGGGAGAGGGAGAAGGAAAGAGAGAGGGAGAAAGAGAGGGAACGATATGAACGAGAAAGGGAACGAGAGAGGGAGAGGGAGAGAAGGGAAAGGGATCGAGAAAGAGAGAAAGAAAGAAAAGAAAGGAGAAAATGCAGGAAAAGGAAAAACGCCGAGACATGGATCGGTTGTACAGCAGTGATGAAGATGTTAGAAACCATGAGAGAAAAAGGCGCAGGAGAGAGGAGGATCATGAGAACAGGGATGTCGAACGAAGCAGCAAGACAAACCGGCATAGGGATGGTAGTCAAGACAATTCACGGAAAAAGGGAGATAGTGACTCAGAGATCAAGAAAGAAAAGACTCGGGAAGAAGATTTTGCTGAAGAGCAAAAGAGATTGGACGAGGAGATGGAAAAGCGGAGGAGGAGAGTTCAAGAGTGGCAAGAGTTAAAAAGGAAGAAGGAGGAATCTGAGAAAGAAAAACTTGGGGTGCCAGTTACTCATGAACCCAAGTCTGGAAAGACATGGACCCTGGAAGGGGAATCTGATGATGAAGAAGCGGGCGCTCAGGGAAAATTAACAATGGAAGTGGATGAGGATGGAGCTGTGAAGCCCATTGATGAGGATGGAAATGGCATGTCCATTGATTACGAGAATGAGGTCATTCCTGTTTCACAGAATGGCAGTGACCATGATGTTGGGGATGAAGAAATTGATCCATTAGATGCCTTCATGAATTCTATGGTGTTGCCTGAAGTTGAGAAGCTAAACAGTAGTGTGCCTCCTGCTCTGACTGATTCGGGTAATGAATTGGTTGAAAGAAATGGTAAACCAAACTTGGAACCCTCTAAAAAGGGGATGAACAAATCCACTGGAAGAATTATTCCTGGAGAAAATTCTGATTCGGAATATGGTGATCTTGATAATGATGAAGATCCTTCGGAGGATGAAGATGATGAAGAATTCATGAAACGGGTGAAGAAGACCAAAGTTGAGAAGCTTTCAATAGTTGACCATTCAAAAATCGATTATGCTCCTTTTCGGAAGAATTTCTATATTGAAGCGAAGGAAATTTCAGGATGACATCAGAAGAGGTGGCTTCATACAGGAAACAACTGGAATTGAAGATACATGGAAAGGATGTCCCAAAACCAGTCAAAACCTGGCATCAGACTGGATTATCAACTAAGATTTTAGATGCAATAAAGAAGTTGAATTATGAAAAACCAATGCCCATTCAAGCTCAGGCTTTGCCTATAATCATGAGTGGTCGGGACTGCATTGGTATTGCAAAAACAGGATCTGGTAAAACCCTAGCATTTGTGCTGCCCATGTTGAGACACATTAAGGACCAACCTCCATTGGTGTCAGGAGATGGGCCTATAGGGCTTATTATGGCTCCCACAAGAGAGCTTGTCCAGCAAATCTACAGTGATATCAAGAAGTTTGCAAAGGTGATGGGTCTCAGCTGTGTCCCTGTATATGGAGGTTCTGGGGTTGCTCAGCAGATAAGTGAGTTGAAACGAGGGGCTGAAATTGTTGTTTGTACCCCAGGTAGAATGATTGATATACTATGCACAAGTAGTGGTAAGATCACAAATCTGCGTCGTGTCACTTACTTGGTCATGGACGCCGAAGCTGACCGTATGTTTGATATGGGTTTTGAACCTCAGATTACGAGAATTGTCCAAAATACAAGACCAGATCGTCAAACAGTGCTATTTTCTGCTACTTTCCCTCGTCAGGTTGAAATTTTGGCTCGTAAAGTGTTGAATAAACCTGTTGAAATACAGGTAGGTGGGAGGAGTGTTGTGAACAAGGACATAACCCAACTAGTTGAGGTAAGGCCAGAAAGTGATAGGTTCCTTAGACTCTTAGAACTACTTGGGGAATGGTATGAGAAGGGAAAAATATTAATCTTTGTCCACTCACAAGAGAAATGTGATGCATTGTTTAAGGATTTGATTAGGTCTGGATATCCATGCCTTTCACTTCATGGGGCAAAGGATCAGACGGACCGTGAATCCACGATAGCTGATTTTAAGAGTAATGTGTGCAATGTATTGATTGCTACAAGTATTGCTGCTAGAGGTTTAGATGTGAAGGAGCTTGAGTTAGTTATAAACTTTGATGTCCCTAACCATTATGAGGACTATGTTCATCGTGTTGGTAGAACAGGCCGAGCCGGTAGAAAAGGCTGTGCTATCACATTCGTGGGTGAGGAAGATGCAAGATATGCACCAGATCTTGTAAAAGCCTTAGAATTGTCAGAGCAGAGCGTTCCGGATGACCTTAAAGCCCTTGCTGATGGATTTATGGCAAAGGTTAATCAGGGGCTTGAGCAAGCCCATGGGACTGGTTACGGTGGTAGTGGTTTTAAATTTAATGAAGAGGAGGATGAAGTGAGGAGAGCCGCTAAGAAAGCTCAGGCAAAAGAGTACGGGTTTGAGGAAGATAAATCGGACTCAGAAGATGAAGATGAAGGAGTTAGAAAAGCAGGCGGTGACATTTCTCACCAGGCTGCCCTTGCTCAGGCTGCTGCTTTTGCTGCTGCTTCCAAAGCGAGCGTCGCTTCAGTCCCAACTCCTATCTCAGCAGCTCAGCTCATTCCGAATGGTGGATTACCTGTTTCTTTGCCTAGTGTTCTCGGTTTGACAATTCCAGGTGTGGCAGCAGTTGTCCCTGGGTCTGGACTGCCAGTTGGCAGCAATGATGGAGCAGCTAGGGCAGCAGCCCTGGCAGCTGCCATGAATTTACAGCATAACTTGGCAAAGATTCAGGCTGATGCAATGCCTGAGCATTATGAAGCTGAATTGGAAATAAATGATTTTCCTCAAAATGCTCGATGGAAGGTCACACACAAGGAAACTCTGGGCCCAATCTCTGAATGGACTGGAGCTGCCATCACAACTAGAGGGCAATATTATCCACCTGGCAGGATTGCAGGACCAGGGAAAGAAAGCTTTACTTGTTCATTGAGGGCCCTACTGAGCAATCTGTCAAGAGGGCGAAAGCAGAACTTAAACGTGTGTTGGAGGATATCACAAATCAAGCGTCATCACTTCCAGGCTCAGCGCAACCTGGCCGATATTCTGTTGTATAAGAGAGATCTCGTGTGTCCAGACTCTGATTATGCCTTTTCTCTTGGGGCTGGTATTATGAAAACAATTTGGCATCATTTTTTGCCCATTTTGAATCTTAGTTTCTAACATAGTAATATGAAGATTTTGAAAATCATTTGTTTCTTAGAAGTGTCTGGTTTTATCATGTTTTACGTCATGTTATTCCTCATATAAATTACAGACCCACAAAGCTCCTGTTTCCTTCATATTCTTTCATCTGTTATGCTGTTTATTTTTTGGTTCCTTGGGTACATCCTGGTGTTATATTCTTACATATCCTTTGAACATAGACATATCTCTTTGTAATATTGTGCTTACCTCTGGTCTCCATTTTTTTGAGGTTGAGAAATCTAATGCCAAGGTTTTGTTTGGCTGCTTCGTGACTTTCCTCTATAATTCTAAACTTCCTTATAGGCCTTTGTCTAACTCTTGTGTTTTCTGTGGGGATTTATATGCTGAAAAATATGAGATCTCCGAGTTTTAGACACTTGCACTCCTGAAGCATCTTTCATTCTGTTGTAAGCAATAGTTTGTACTGCATCTTTTCCATCAACTTATGCTGTTTTGTGCTTGATAAGGTTTCTTCTCACTCTTTTGTGCTGCCAGTGACAGCTGCTTTAGTCTAGGAAGTATGAACTGCAAATGAAATTTACCTTCTTGTCTTGCCTATTGTTTAAGGTTAATTTCCTTCTGTTATACACACCAAATTGTTTTTTTTTTTTTAGGGTCAGCCCAGTGGCTTGTGTTTGTTTCTTCAACAATAGAAACCATTTTCCATACTGGATTTATGTTTAATCATAAGAAATATGATCAAAGTTTCAAGTGTCATCATGTGGGTTTATACATTCTTAGTGTAAGTTTGTTTATCTATTCTATGTACTTGGTTGAGCTTGATTAGCTGTACTACTTGATTGACTAAATACTCAAATATGCTTTATCTTGATAAGAATTATCCAGTGATAATAATTTTGGGTTCCGATTTTAGTGTTTGATAATGTTAAGGGTGTATCCTTTAGTGTGTTTTGGATAGAGAACTCAACCCCATGGACGGCCCAACTGCACGAGTTATTAAAAAGTTGGATCTCACCAGAATTTCCCCATTATCCTCTCAAGGAGAGTTTAAAATAAACCTTCAAGAAGAGGAGTATGCCATGCTAATGTGCCTTTGAAATGCTTAGATTTGGTCAATGATAAGGAGTCTTAGTAGATTGAAGAGCGTTAGGCATGTTTAAATGCATAATTCATAAAATTTCCTTTTTATCCTTGGTTCCAATGCAGGAAGTCTTGATATCTCCTGGGTATTCATTCCAGCAGGTTTTTCACTTTTCTTCCCTTTACTCGCCTTTTAACTTGTTGCAATTCCATCCCCAAGTGCTTTAGCATGTTTATAGGTTTCCCATGTACAGTGTATCAATGTTGCAACTAAGCATATATCCTTTTAATTTGATTATTACTGTACTTAGTTGACCTTTTACTTGCTAAAGCTGTATCACCAGGCAATTTGTTGTTTTTGGGAAGAATGGGTAGACGTCTGGGCTTCATCTGGAAAATTTGCCTACTCTTCGCAAGGTGTCAATTTGAAAAACAGCGTTGCTACACCATTTTGATGCACTTTGAAGAAAGTGCAGCTAACATACATATCCCTGCCATGTCTTAGAACTCCAGTACTTTCAGCTTAACATCTTTTTTTTCTCAACAGACACATTGCACAAAAATTAGATTGGTTGAGCGTCCAAAAACCCAATTATTAGCACCACTAATAAGGTCTGTGAATTTCATAATCTTTAACATTCTTAGAAATCCCAAGGTCCCATTTTCACTTGTGTAATTACTTAATTTTCCAAACAGCCTAGGACTCTTGAAGACGGTGCCTCTGGGATCGCCAACCAAGACAAGTAGCTTTACTGCAAAGCGGCTTTTCAAAACCTTATGGGATAAGTTTTTCCCTTTATTTCTTTTGCTACATTATGCTGTTGTTTAAATTAGTGTTTTTATTGCTTACATGGAATTTATTTAGAAACATCTCAAAATTGAACTTTATTTCGGTGTCAGCAGACCTGTCAGAGTCCATGCGTAACAGCATATAGCATTCCTTTCTCGGGGTAGATTTTGCACTCCGCTTGACTGCTCGTGTAAACACTGGTTAATGTTATAAATATGGGTATTGAATATATACCTACACCTAAACTAGTAAAATTTGGTAGACTCCCAAGCTAGCTATGAATGCCATCGGTCACATTTCATGAATTTATATTGCATTGCATTACTTGATGAACTCTGCTTGATTTCTGAACAATTGACATTCAGTTACTGCATCTCTTTTCCTATTTCGCACTGTATAATTATATGCATAAAAGTTCTCTATGATCGTCATGGGTTGCCTTCAGTTTTGTAGGTTTCTTTTTTGACTTGGTCTTGAGTAGTATTTGTGCTTACATTTGATAGCATCTTATTTTGTTTCTGTAATATACTTGTTTTTATTTTATTTTCTTACCTTATATTCGATCATCTCCTTGCAGATGATAATATCCAGTGCTGCACCATTTTACAAAAGTTTTCTTTTTTGGGGGTTTCTGGTATCTCATCATTCAGTGTGTGGTGCATCTCTGTTTTCTCTACTTGTGTCCTCTGTAGAAAAGGAAAACCACTGTCAACTGTAGATGTATGACTTATGCAATTAGTGATGACCAAATAATTGAGATGCCCACAGGAGCGGAGAATATGAACACAAATGTGTATAATTCACATAATGATGTGGATATGTTTGAAAAAAGTTGTACTAATGCATCAGATTTTGGTTTTACCTCTCCCCTGCTGATATAACATATGAGCGAATGTTGCACCACGATGGAGGTCCATGACCACCGATATTGTGCAAAATTAGTATTGTGTGTATGTTCTATAACTCATCTTCGTTTACACCTTTATGTAATACTTCCCTAGGCCATTGCATAACTGATAACTCAATCGTATTTACATTCGGACAATTCTCCAGCTTATGATTTAAGAGTATGAATTAAACAAAGACAATAAGGTTGCATTGGGATGATAGAATTTGTTGAAAAATATTTCATTCGACTATATTTGAAGTCGAATCCATCCATCGTGACCTAAAAGTTGCTCAAATTCCTTCCCTTGTAAGAGATTATCTAAACAAATTCGATGAATTTGTTATTATAGATGTGAAATCTTCACAATGGCAACACCACCTTTGGTTCAAAAGGTGTAAACGAAGATAATAAGGTTGCATTGGGATGATAGAATTTGTTGAAAAATATTTCATTCGACTATATTTGAAGTCGAATCCATCCATCGTGACCTAAAAGTTGCTCAATAAACGATCAAACTGGATACAGTATAACCAAATTCACATCACACTTTTCAACTTCCAACATGAAATCACAAGATATAAAACAATGACTTAATAGGGTTCATAAAGTTTAAAATAGATTAATATATTATTATGAAAATAAAAATTCGACAAAAGTCAGAAAATGAGATACCAAATAAGTCAATCCACATGCACGGCCAAACAAAACAGAATCAGCAGAACACTAAAATAAACATCATTTAATAGGAGCACAATAATATATAATCTTTGAAAATATTGTCTAAAAAAAGTCTCAAACTAAACCAGCAAAAAATGGGAAGGGGAAAATGGAAAGTAAAACTTCAAAGTTATTGGAGTAATTCCCATCCCATAAGATCTTTAACCTTGTCTCTTCCAAATCTCAAACAAAGCCAAAAAACAGTACACAGAACAAACTAAACATGTAGTTTCTAAAAGACATCAAAATAAAGATTAAATCACTGAGACACGCCCAACCACTTTGAGAAATTGTCAAATTCCGTGTAGTCACTATCTGAGATCATCGTCTTGTACCAGCTCTTGCTAGCAGATTTGATTGCTGATGCCTCCTCCTACAAGCAGAGCAAAAATGGGGAAAACAAAGTTCAGGGACTAATCAGACATCAACCATGAAAAGAGTACAGTATTGCAAAAGCAATTCAAAACATACAGCCATGCATATCAACCATCATTCCATCAAGAAAACCATATGCAGTAATAGCTTAATATCAATGATGACCAGCAACAAAATATCAACTATGAAAACGCATATATAATTTCACAACTCCATAAATAAAATTCAAGAGTGTATTGAAATGCAGTATTGCAAACAAATCAGATATGCATATTGCAAAACCTACTTGCAAAGTCTAAATTTTTCATCCGAAACAAGTGTTCAATCTTAGGAACTACCAAATACCAAGCTAACATCAAAGCAATTATGCAACTTAGCAAAAAACTAACAAGTTTACAACTACGAAATGTCACACAACTTTCCAAAATTAGTACACATATGAACGATATTGTATTAATACCAAACAAATTTCCAGAAAGAAACTGAATAGTTAACTATATAAACATTATAATAATAAGTTAAGAGCTTGCAGCATTAATTATACAATAAAAAGAATAAGATGCAAGGACACAAATACCTTGGTAATCGGCTTCCTCTTCTTATCAAGCTTCTCCTGCTTAGCCTTAACCCTCTGTGCTTCAGCCAGGAGTGCCATCCTCTTGGCAGCCTTAGCATACGGATTAAGCTTCAGCATCACATTGAGGTTCTTCAATGGGTTCTTCTTCAGTGGAGCTCTCTTGACCTCCTTCTTAATCGGCTTCACCACGGACTGAACCTCATCAGAGTTGATAATTCTTGCCAAGTCAGCGTTCACCATCTTAGTCCTCGGCAACACATACCCATTCTTCTTCTCAGAAGGCTTGTCAAAAGTTCCATAAATCTCATCCAATTTCTCGAACGCGGATTTGGTCCAGATAACAAATCTCCCGAGATGACCTCCTGGAGCAAGCCTGAGCAGATTCAGGCGCGAGACATGAGTCACATCTACACCAGGGATGTTGCGGAAAGCCTTAACCAGCTTAGCTCCCTCAGTTCCATACACAATGAGCGGTCCTTTTCTGGAAATGTAACGACGGTTACGCATTTTCCCCTTTCCAGCACGGATCGCCTGACTATCCTTTGCCTTCTCAGCATCGGGGAAGGCTCCAATCTGCTTGAGGATCTTGAGAGCAGCGTTAGTCTTCTCAACAGCCTCTGCTGAATCAGATACAACAAGAGGCAATTCAGGAACTTCCTCAATCTTGTGTCCGCGAGCAAGCACCAATGAAGGAACGGCGGAGGCGGCGATCGCGGAAACGATCGCATGGCGTTTCTGTGTAACATTAACTGCCCTGTGCCAGCGGCGCCAGATCTTAGTAGGAGCAAACATCCTTCCACCACGGCACATGTTTCCGAAAGCTCCCTGCCCCGCGCGGTGGGTACCGCCACCGGGAACACGGGGGATACGAGAAACGGCACGTCCGGTACCCCAGGACTCGGCGGAGGTCTGGTGACCGGCTTTTTTCGAGACGGCATAAGGCTGGCGGGCATTGTTGGAGATTTGTCCGTGCACAAAGGTGACAATGTCAGGGCGGATGGCTGCCTTCATCACATCTGGAAGAGGAACGGAGTTGGCGGCGGCTCCTCCATCGGTGGCCATGTCGTTCTCCAGGGATTGAACGGTGACGAGAGGGCGGGCGGCGGCAGCTGCCATTTCGTGATGTTGGGGGCTCGGGGAGGGGGTGGGGGTACGAGAAAATGAGGGCGGTAGGGTTTTGTGCTGAGAGTGAAAAATTTAGGGTTGCAGAAAGGAAGCTTTATATAGAGTAGAATTGACTGATAATTACAGGAATGCCATTTTGAAGGGTTATTGGCCCATTTGAGAAGCTTGTATTATTGGGCCAGGCCTATTAGATGGGCTTAAAAAACTATATATACAATTATACATACACATACTCGTGCGTCGATTGGTCTGATATATATATATATATATATCTAGCCCAAAGCGCGAAAATCTACTTTCTAAATAGGACTGAAAAACAAACCAAGTTACTCGATACTTGATTCGAGATCGATCGTTAAAATCTCGTTTGAGCACGGTTCGTTAACATAACAAACTAAGGTTGCACACATTTTTTCGTTTGATAAGATATAAAACTCCGCTCGAACTGAACTCGATTGATTAAAAAATAATAAAACATGTGTAAAAATATTAAGCTACTCAAGCTCGACTCGATTGACAAAAAAATAATAAAACATGTGTAAAAATACCAAGTTGTTCAAGCTCGATTCTTGTTCGGTTCGACTAAAGCTCGATTCGATTAACAATCGAACCAAGCTCAAACACAATTTTTGAAGCTCGATGATATAACTCTGTTGGGCCGTTGCCCTCAAGCTCGGCTCGACTCGACTCATTTACACCCCGATTTCTAGATAACCCTGTTGGGCTGTTGCCCTCAAAATGCAGTATCCAATGGTAACTGGGTCGGACTTTATACAGTTTTGAGGCGAAAATGCCATCTGGAGAAGATATTAGCTCCAAGGAGAGAGTTGTGAAATGATTTGATTATTGATGATGATGGTAAAATTTTGAAGAGACGGTGAATCTTGAAGAAACATCTAAATCCTAATTTATTTAAATAATTCAATTATTCTTACTTGCTAAGTGGTCAAAATTCTAACGTTTATTTTCTTTAAAAAATAACTAGTTTTTGACCCATGCGATGCACGGGATGTAATGTGTTGAGTTGTATAAAATAAATAATATTACTATAAAATAATATAATGATTAATGCATATGAAAAAAATACCATGTCATATTACCACAAATAAAAAATTACAAATTTTGGAATACTTCTTTGTAGACTACATTATTTGTCTGTTTATCGCTCAATGTATCATCGCTACAAATTAATATTTTCAAGCCTCTAGGGTTGGTTACACGTAAAACAACAACGTATAATTGGCCGTGAGTGAAGACTGGATTCTTTAGGTACAGACCTGTTAGAATTATATTAGTTTATATTAGTGAGGGTAGTTTTGTATTTTCACTTTCTTGTGTTTAACCTAGGGTTTGTCTATTTAATGGTAGCCTCCATTTTGTATTTGTCATTCTTGTATCTCAAGACTCAAGTTCTATAGAATCCTTCTTCCCATTTTCTCTTGCAATAATGTATGTTAATTATTCTAACATGGTATCAAGAGCGAGTTTTTTTTCCGATGGGTGTACCGATTAATCGGTTCGCGGATCCGGTGGGTGTATCGATATCACACAAATGAGTATGTTGCAGCTTTCTGTTATTTTCATTGGATTTTCGATCTGTTAGAACTTGTTGGCTTTGCTATCTTATTTTGGCCTCAAGAATCATATTATTTGCAATAGTTTTGTTGGAGAGTTGGCTTGATTTGTTGGATATTTGCATCAATCTATCTAGTTATTTGGTTGGTATTTGTTTGATTTTTCTGTCATTATTCATTATGGTAGTGAAAGAGATGATTCGTTGCGATCGATTAGTGTACGCTTGAATGGAAAGAATTATTCATATTGGAGTTATGTCATGAGAAATTTTTGAGAGGAAAAAAATTGTGGAGCTATATTTACGGAACACAAAAGCATCCTCTGTTGAGAAAGATAATACTAAATATGTTGAGGAATTAGAGGTTTGGAAGTGAACAATTCAAAATTATCACTTGGGTTAACAATTAAGTGGAGAACTCTATTGGTATGCAATTAGCTAAATATGATCTTTTGCTAAAGAAGTCCGGGAACATTTGGAACGGTTGTATACTCAATCGAATTTTGCTAAACAAGATACCGGTTGGAAATAGATATTCGATCTCTTGACAAAAAAAGATATGACTGTCAAGAATTTTATTCTGCTATGATGATCTTTGGGATCAATTAGCCGCAATCTAGTGAACTTCGCGCATTTGCCCCTATATTGCTCGTAGAGAGGAGCAACGATTGGTTCGATTTTTGATGGCTCTTCGGGATGATTTTGAGTCCCCGTGGGAATATATTGCACCGTCTTCCTCTACCATCGGTTGATTCTTGTAAGTGAATTGTTAGCAGAGGAATTACGCCTCAAGTCTCAGGCGGGGAAAGGAGTTCTTCATGTTCCTCCTTCATCCGTTCTTGCTGTGCCCCATCGTCCGCCTTCTGTTCCTTTCCGACCTCACCCAAAGGTTGCTGATAATGAATGTAGCTACTGTAAACAACCTGGACATTGGAAGGCTCAATGTCCCGAGTTGAATAAAGGTCAATCGAACGCGTTTTCAACGAGAAAAATCCACGACCTCCCCAACATCAGTTTATCCATCCAAATCAACGTGGTTTTAGGCCGCCCCCACCGACTCGTATTGCTGCACCTGTACCCTCATCGGATTCTGTGACGTCTGGAACTCTTACCTCGAGTCAGCCTTCTATGGATACAATTGCTGAACAATTTCAGAAATTTCTTGCCTCATCTCATGTTTTGTCTGCCTCGGGTTTGTCAACTCCGAGCTCGTCGGTATATCTTCTTCTATTTGGGTATTAGATTCTGGAGCTTTTCATCATATGTCACACCCGATATATCATGTTTTAATTCCATTTCACCCACCCATGCTAGACTGTTATTCTGGCTGATGGTACTTTGTTACCCCTAGCAGAATGGATCTGTAGCCACACCTCATATGTCTCTTCCACATGTTTACCACATTCCCAAACTTACATTAAATCTTGTTTCATTGCCAATTGTGTGATTCGGGTTACTTAGTATCATTCTCTTCTACTTCTTGTTGTGTGCGGGATCCACATTCCCTAAGGCGATTGGGGACAGGCCGTAGGCACGGAGAGTTATACATTTTGGATGAGCTCGAGTACCCTCTATCGCAGCTTCTCTTTTGATTTGTCTTCTTTTCGTTTGAGTCCTTCATCGCCTAGCTTTTATTTGTGGCATTCTCGTTTGGGTCATGTTTCGTCTTCACGTTTAAGATTTTTGCTTCTACGGGTTCATTAGGAAAATTGTCTTCTCATGATATCTCGATTGTAGTGGTTGTAAATCGGCAAAATTTTCCGCTTTACCTTTTAATCGGAGTGTTTTAACCTCTGCGCCATTTGATTTGGTTCATTCGATATGTGGGGACTGCTCCCATTTCCACAAAGGGGGTTCTCGATATTATGTCTCTTTTATTGATGATTATTCTCGTTATTGTTGGGTTTATTTTATGAAGCATCGTTCGATTTTACTCGAGCATATATACCTCATTTCGAGCTTTTGTAAAAACTCAATTTACGCTATCATAAAATGCTTTAGATGTGACTTGGGTGGGAGTACACCTCTAATAATTTTCGTGAATTGCTTGCTTTGGATAGGACTTTACATCAAACTTCTTGCACAGATACTCCTGAACAAAATGGTATTGCTGAAAGAAAACATAGGCATATCATTGAAACTGCTCGATCACTTTTACTATCTAGTTCGGTTCAAGTGAATTAAGGGGAAGCCGTTCTTACCGCTGTCCATTGTATAAATAGGATTCCATCATCCATTACATCTAATTTATCACCATTTCAGAGACTTTATGGTTCCACCCCTAGTTATTCGTCTTTACGAGTCTTTGGTTGTGCATGTTTTGTCCTTCGTCCTCATGTTGAACGCAAGAAATTATCTTCTCGTTCAATTTTTGTGTTTTCTTAGGATATGGAGAAGGTCAGAAGGGATATCGTTGCTTTGATCCTATTGCTCAAAAATTATATGTGTCTCGTCATGTATTTTTTCTTGAGCATATTCCATTTTTCTCTATTCCCTCTAGTCCTCATAGCATCTCCAAAACTGATCTTGTTCATATTGATCCATTCTCGGATAATACGAGATAGAGACTCATCGAGATCTTTGTTGCCTCGTCTCGCTACGGCACCCCAATCGCTTCCCGAAATTGTGGATCGTTTGCCTCCTCGATATCCCCAACGTACACGTAAGTCCACTCGATTACGACTTTGTTTATTCCTCTTATTCTCCCGCCTTTGCTTCATTTTTGTCCTCTATTCACCAAATTTCGAACCACACTCCTATAAAGAGATTCTCGATCCTTTATGGCGGATGCTATGACCGAGAACTTTTTGCTTTGCATAAAACAAACACTGGGATTTGGTATCTTTACCACCTGGTAAGCGGGCAATTGGTTCGCGTTGGGTTTATAAAATTAAAACCAAATCGATGGTTCGATTGAGCGATATAAAGCACGATTGGTTGCTAAAGGTTATTCACAAAAAAGATGGTATGGATTATGAGGAAACATTTGCCCTGTTGCAAAAATGACTACCGTTCGTACTCTTATTCTTTGTTTTTCATTCCGAAAATGGCACATATCTCAATTGGATGTCAAAAATGCCTTCTTGAATGGTGATCTTCAAGAAGAAGTTTACATGATTCCACCACCTGGAGTTCCTCATAATCAGGGCGAAGTTTGCAAGCTTAAGAAAGCATTGTATGGTCTCAAACAAGCTCCACGGGCTTGGTTTGAAAAATTCTCTGTTGTCTTACTTCACTTGGTTTTAGTTCGATAACCATGATTACGCCCTTTTCTTCAAGCGTACATGTGATGGTATTATTCTTCTTTCCTTATATGTTGATGATATGATTATCACCGGTGATGATGTTGATGGGATTGCATTGTTGAAATCTGAGTTAGCTTCTCGCTTTGAAATGAAAGATTTGGGACCTTTGAGATATTTCTTGGGTATTGAGGTAGCCCGCTCCCCTCGAGGTTATCTTCTTTCACAGTCCAAGTACATTACTGACATACTTGATCGAGCTCGTCTTACTGATACTCGGACAGTTGATACGCCTCTTGAACTTAATGTTCGATATTCTCCTTCTGATGGCACACCATTATCTGATCCTACCTTATATCGCACTATTGTTGGAAGTTTGGTTTATCTAACCATTACGCGCGCGTCCGTCAGATATTGCATATGTTGTTCATATTGTGAGTCGGTTTGTTACTAGCCCCACTACGCTCTCGTTCATTGGAAGCATGCAGTTATTTTCGTATCTTGCGATACCTCCGTGGTACTCTTTTCGAGAGTCTTTTGTTTCCATCTACATCTTCATTAGAGTTGAGGCATATTCTCGACGCGGATTGGGCTAGTGATCCTACTTGATCGAAAATCCACCACCGGTTTTTGTATTTTCTTGGAGACTCACTTATTTCTTGGAAGAGTAAGAAACAAAATGTTGTGTCTCGATCCTCCACAGAGAGCGATGTCGATCGGGCAATGGCTTCTACTACAACCGAAATAGTTTGGTTACGTTGGCTTCTTGCGGATATGGGTGTTCATTTATCCTCACCTACTCCCATGCATTGTGATAACCAAAGTCTTTATTCAGTTGCTCACAACTCGATTTTCCATGAAAGAACAAAGCATATTGAGATCGATTGTCATGTCACTCGTCATCACCGCAACATGGGACTCTCGACTTACCATTCATCTCATCATCTTTCTGATTGCGGATCTTTTCACTAAGTCGCATCCGCTTCCTGCGCTCGTTTCTTGGTTGGCAAACTCTCGATGATTTCTACTACATCATCATGAGTTTGTGGGGGGATGTTAGAATTATATTAGTTTATATTAGTGATGGTAGTTTTGTATTTTCACTTTCTTGTGTTTAACCTAGGGTTTGTCTATTTAATGGTAGCCTCCATTTTGTATTTGTCATTCTTGTATCTCAAGACTCAAGTTCTATAGAATCCTTCTTCCCATTTTCTCTTGCAAAAATGTATGTTAATTATTCTAACAAGACCGACGTGAGAAAGAGATTGTCCTTGACTTTTGTTTATTGTCATGGCATACGAAACGGTAAGAGGAAATTGTCTTCTTTGAAATTTGAAGGGAATTCTGAGATCAGACAATAATACCGTTTGTGATATCACTAAGCGGTGATCTTGATATCATTCCAATATTTTCGCTCGATGAAAATATAGTCATATTTTCTGTCAAATAATTCAAAATAATTAGACCAAATGTAATGAAGAAAAATACTTTAATAAAAAAATTTGGTAGACAAATATTACAACAAATGTTTTCTAAGTTTAGATATATTATAATATGTAAAAAGAATAAAAATTACGAAAACCGAAATCAATTAGTTTTTTACTAATCACTTTTCAAGTTTCCAAAAAATTAATATTCAATAATATTAATCGAATAAAGTGATAGGTATTAAGCAAATTAATTGTGTATTGGTAATTTTAATTTTTCCTTCAGTTTTTTTATTAAAAAAATAAAAAATAAAACGTTAAAATAAAAAGCAAAAAATTTCACATAAAATATAGGTGTTGTATTCAAGAATTTATACTAATTTTTGCTTAAAAAATTATTATAAAAACATTTATTACAATAGTATTTAGATATTGAACATTAAACATTTAAAAAATATGTATAAATCGTTAAAAATAATTTTATTATATTATTACAAATATATATATTATAAATTAAATTTATTATATAATAATCTTATCTCGTAAAATTCTAATAATAGTTTACAAATATAACTTATATAATTAATTTCAATGAAATTGAAAAAAAACAAATTAAAAAGCCCAAAATACTATTAAAACCCAAAATAAGAAACCAAACCTAATAAACTACCCAAGCCCAACAATTAAACTACCCTAGCCCAATTATACACATAACCCGTTTGATTTCAAAGTCGGCCAACCCATCAGAAGATAAGTCTTGCATGCGTAACACGTGTACGACTATGATACACACAAACGTACGGCTCAGATAAATTAAGGGGAATTGGATATGAAAAGGTTATCAGATACACATTTTCTAGGGTTTTCTTACCCATTCTCTCATCCGCCTCTCACCAACCTCATTCCTATCCATTTGGTTTTTTTATTCTTTTTTCATTTTCGAAAACACTCTCAAACTCTTCCATTTTTTTTTCTGGTACACGAAATATGAAATCCGAATGAAGATTGCTGTTAAAATTTCATTTTTAATCAGCAATCTTCGTTTCAGATCCATGAACAAATATTTCAGATTATATCGATTTTTTTTTATCTTTTCTTTTTTGATTTTTCGAATTTTCTCTTATACACATACATATCTTTGAATTTCCGAAAATCTGAAATGGCAATATTCATTGCTGTTAAAATTTTATTTTTAATGAGCAATCTTCATTTTTTAATCTGTTTTAAAAAAAACCACGAAGCGAAAATATATTTTTTTCCGAAAAAACGCTGTGAAATCTGGTATCCCTAAAAAGAAAGAGTTAATCCGACGATTTTTTTTATTATTGATTTTCTTGTTCAGATATGTGAAAAATGATCTAAGAATGTTATGTTAATTTTTGTAAAAAAAAACAGGAATCGAAAATATAATTTTTTTCCCGAAAAAACGATGTGATGCGGTATCTCTAAAAACAAAGTGTTATTCCGACGAAATCGTTTTTTATTATTTCGATTTTCCAGCGGATAAATGTGTATTATTGGACCATAAATAGAGACGCAAGGTAAATTTTCATGATCTTTATCTTAGCCATTTTTTTTAGTTAGTGCTTTTTTATTTAGATATTCAATCGGTCAGACACTAACATTTTTTATCCTTTCATTTTGCAGAGGGCAAATATTTTTTATCAGGCCCGACAAGGATTTAAAGGTATGTTTATCTATTTAAAAAAATTAGTTATTTTTTAGTATATGTTGTTAAAGTTTATTATATTTTTGCTTAGATCTGTTTGGTATTTATCCGAAATTAAATTTTTGTATATATCTGTTTTATTTTTTTGTGTTTTTACTTAGATATGTTTTGTGTTTTATACTTTTTGAAATTTTCGTATAGGTTGTTTAACATGCAATGTTTAAAAACTTTCTACTGTATTATATATAGATATGATTTTTAAATTTTTCTTAGTGTTGTTTTTTACTCTATTGTTCTTAGGGTTGATTTTTAAACATGCAATAGGTTGTTTTAACCTGCAATGTGTTAAAACTTATATATATGTTTATACTCTATTATTGTTAGTGTTGTTTTTAATTTTTCTGGTTTTTGAATTTATATGTTATTATCTGTAGTTATCTGTCATATTTTTTTAAGATAACAGTAGAAAGAAACTAAGATTTGAAGTTACTTATCATTTGTATGTGTGATCTGTCTCAATAGGATCTGTGCTTCAATTAATTTTTTTTACTCAATATGTCTTAGTTTACAGCCGAATCATGAATTTATATGCAAATGAAATCTTACATTTCATTATTTATAGATATTAATTGTTTTTATTTTTTTCTTAATATTAATTTATTGTGTCCTTTTCAACATAACCCATATGTTTGGAGAGGGAAATTCCAAAACACACCATTTGATAGTAGTTGATTCACTGGTCAAAGACTATTATCACAAGATAAATTGTCATGGCCCTTATTATTTAATGTTCTTGTCAATGATATGATAAGTATTGTCACTAATTTTACTTCTTGATGTATTGCAGGTTATATGTCTATTGATTGCATAGATAATAATAAACAACCATGCCTTTCGTTAAAGAAAAAAATGCATTGGTAAGTCACTAAAATAACTATTAAGTCACTTAACTGTCTATCAACTAAATCAAATTATATTAAAAACTGCAAATGCTATAATTGACTTAAGTTAAAAAAAATTCAAATTTCTTTGACGATCAAGAAACATAACTTAAAAGCAACCTAGAATTCGTATTTCTTCAAAACATCCTCCTCCTTAATAATTGACTGATTGAGCTGCTTGCTATTGCTGCTCATAATCCTAAGCAAATAATAAAAAAAATTATATTTAATCTAATATCAAATAACAAAAAAAATCAATATATCAAATCTATTATTAATAAATCCTTAATATGATTTATATTCAAACCTTTTCTTAAAGTCCTCAATCTCTTCCAGATCCCCATTAACAATCATTTTGGTAACGTAGAATGTATTGGAAACCTTGACTTCGTCTAAAATTGCAAAAAGGAATAAGATAAGTGAAACATCTATCAAATCCTTTAGTTAGACAGACTTATAATAACCATTAAAATTTAAATAATTACCACGAAATACTTTTGCCCTGCACATTTGCAGAACCATGATTATTGGTTCAAATTATCCATCATTGAGATAGGGAAGTATTTTGTCGACGCAGTCCTCCCATACTGTGCAATTTATGCGATTGTTCCTGAAAAATAAAATATATTACATTTAATTATTAAAGGAATTGAGTAAGTGCAACTCAGAAGTAGAAGTGTTTCTTTATATTACTCCAAATCCTCTAGAATAATCTCAATGAACCGTGTGGTCCACCCTGCAAGTTCTTTGGTTTGTGTCGAATGCATCGAAACAACCTTGCCAATAATATCTGTTTGCATACACAATAATCAAAAACTTATAATACAATTATACAAAATATAATAATGTTAACTCGGGATAAATGTATGTGATAATTATAGAAAACCAAAAACTTAGAATAAAATTTAACAAATATCATTTGAACAGTTAATTGACATTAATACAAACTGTAACTCCAAAAAACCAAAAATATAAAAAATCAGATATAAAAAAACTTAGATTATAAAAAATCGAAATAATTGGAATATATTTTTTAAAAATTTAATTCTTAAAGATAATTAACAGTAATTCCAAAAAATCAGAAATTTGGAAATTAATTTAACAAAATACCATTTGTACAGCTAATTGAATAAATATAAAAATGTGATGATTCTTACCGAAAAGGTAGGACTCGTTAACCTTTTCAACAAACGTCAGTTCTGGGAAGCTTTTGAATTGAAAATGGAACCACGAAAATATTTTGTCAAACATCTCAACTATTTGTGTTTTTCCATAAAATAAAATTTTGTGTTTTGTCGTGGTACTACGGTACTTTTCCGTACAGTTGGTTACTATGAAATCCCTAATCACGTACATTTGTCTTTCAGCAAGTTGCTTCTTATACTGTTCAATGTGTGCCTTCCGGATCGTCCCGTGAATTCGATCGCTCTGGGAAAATTGTATTTAGAGTTATAATCAGATAGATGTCTTTTATTCAAAAAATAAAAAAAAAATAATTATGTGTTATACCTCAAAATCATGGAAGATGCATTCTAGAGTGTGTATTTGTGTCTTATCATTATAAGTTGGCTTTTCATACATACGCACAAGACGAAGCTTCACATCCACTGTATTTTCATCATGTTTAAGTCCTTGATCAATGTGAGCATGGGTGCCTTTTTTTTTTTGTTTGAGCAAGTTATTTGCTGGTATGTTTGCTCATATGATGAATGCTATAAGGATTGAATATGGCGGAATGCCTGACATATATATAGGAGAGCAGCAGGAGGCTTATAAGGAAATTAACTTTTAAGAAAATTGTTTGTAAGGATTTAATTAACATAATTATAATCACATTTATTTAGTATATTCTATGTCCTTTTATAAGAGTATACATATGATTTGTTTCATTTTGATTAACAAAATTGATTATGGAAATCATATCTGCAGAGTTCTTTCATCACACGTAAGTCGAATATATTGTATATGTAGATTAGTATACGATTGCATTATTTAGTTTATGGAAAATATATGTGTATTATATTAGTATATATACACTATATTTTGTTTATTTATTATATTTATTCATTCGCAGAATGTCCTTTTATAACACTGATTGTAAATACAATATATTTCCTCTTGAGATTGCTTTTAAATTATGGGAAGAATTCTATATAAAAGTTTGCTTTTAAATTATGCAATATATATCGGCAGAATTCCGAGATATATATACACACATGTAATATGTAAATGTTTGCTTTTACCTGATTATATTACCATATTTACATCTCAATTAATTTTATATTTAAAGGTGAAGACGGTAAGTTTGAAAAGGCAAATAATTTAATTACAGAAAATTTGACAAAGTGTATAATTTAAATATGGCAAAATAATAAAGAATAGGTAGTAGCCGGAAAATATGTTTTCCTAAAATAATTAGATTTTTATAATCCCGCAGATTTCTCCATAAATATAGCTGCAAATTATAGTATGTTTAAAATGGATAAGATATCATCTAGAAATCTGCCAAATAAATACCATAAGTAAAAAAAATAAAGTCAACAGATTCAGTAATTCAGCATTGACTCGAAATAGAAAGACTAAAAGGGGCGGGAAATTTTTTTTTTTACCACTTTTAGAAGCGGCTCTTATTATATATATATAGATATCTTGTGGATGATACGGAGAAGTACACAATTCTACATTTTCTTAATGTAATTAAGAAAACAATAGTGTATTAATTATTGTGAAACCAAAAGTTGTAGAGAATCATCGAGATTCATAAATATCTAATGTAAAAGTTTGATTGCAAAAAACGATACCCGATTTAAAACTGATGGTTGTTTGGTATTAAAATTGTGAAAAAATGGCACAACACAACAAGAACTGAATTAAGATTTCATTCTCTACACAGAATACAAGTGGCTGCAACCAATAAGGACTAATGCAGCTTCATGTCGACAAATCTGCTACACCCGCCAGCAGCAGTTTATTACACCATGTCAAACAAAATTGTAACTAGATATTTCTGGTAAGAAAGATGTACTACTAAAAGATAATCACCACATTGAAGATTTAGATTTTAACAGGGGAAAAAACAGCATTTCCTCCACCTCAGGCCATTGAGATCAAAAAATCAAATGTCATTTCGGCCTCAATGGCCTCGCCTCCTTGTTCCGCCTTGTATATACTTGCACTGCTGACTTCTCTTCGGCAGTGCTGGTGAAGAGGATAAAAACATATGCACTCCTGTGACGTTTTACGGATGAGGAAGGTTTACTAGAGACGAATTCTAACTACAGACTTCATGATAAATCATGGATCATTATTCGGCACTGATGACAGTTCCAGGAGAAAACCCTATTGCTTTGGGACGGACGTCATATGATGATAGAACCTCTTTCTGCAGAAATAATGGAAACTGCTTCAAGTAAGTGCGTATGAGGATTATAAGCATCCTGTCAGGCTTATTATCAACAAATAGGTTATGGAACTTTTTTCGCCTCCACCAACCCAAATGTTGTTTTTTTTTTGCTTCTTTTTTCTAATTGAGCATTGATAGGAACTATTTGAGCAGTGGAGAGTTACTAGATAGAGACCTCCAGAACAAATACCGAGGCAAATAGAGAAAAAAAAAAAAACAAAGAAAGAAAGAACACTTACAATTGGCTCAAAATCAGGGCTGGATAAATTGATGGTAAGGTTTCTCATCAATAACAAGACCTGCATTTCAGTGTGAAGAAATCAAAATCGAAATACATACATTTGTACTTAACATGGATCGATGAAGCTACCTAACTTTCACAGTGATATGCCTCCGAGTTAATCTCCAAAGGGCTAAACAAATGTAGCTCTAGGGGAGTTTCATATAAACACAGTATACTTTATGTAGCATGTAAAAATGCAATTACAATTTAAACAAACCATAAACATCCCCAAGAAACAGACTTCATAAACCTCACGGCTTTGCGATACATATATTTGCATATATCTTAAAATTATGGCAAATGTGAGGATAGGTTTTATTATCTAGAATTTATATTCTTCATCGGAAACAGAATGGAAGTTGCTTTACAAGGTACAAAAGTTGCTATTACTGCCATTTGTTACTGATGTATTCATAATATCAAGTTATTAACAGAATCAACTTAACTGAGCTTTAGCTACAAATTTCTGCTAGCAGATCTCATGTAAAAATGTGGAAAATATCTAATGCTTGCTAACCCATGTTAATGTCAATCATCAACACCACCACCCTGCCCCCATCACCCCAAATCAGTGCCCAGAGGTGCTGGTTCGAGTGCAGCTCGGTACCTTCTTGCAATAGATTAATTCCACCCATCATTCTAGGCGCATGGTCATCAGGCATAGGCAGGGGCGTACCCTTAAGCCCCCCCCCCCCCCAAATTTTTTAGAAATCTAATTATTCTATGTATATTTTCGTTTTAAATATTAATTTTAGCACTAAAATATGTATTTTATAGTAATTTAGCCCCCAAAATTAATTAGCCCCGAAAGTTTAAAGTCTAGCTCCGCCCCTGGGCATAGGATAGTCAAAAGAGAGCCTAGTTGACAACATCGTCTCTTCAAGTATTACATCTTTAGTTGCTATGTTCTGTAGCATGTGTCTTCTTCAGGCCATGTCAACATCTTTCCCTTTTATGGGAAGGAAGTACAAATACCAAGCCAGAATACAAAATAATTTCACTTCATCATTCCACAAATAGCGCGCATTCTCACAAGCAAAAGATCAACATCAAGGTTCTAGTGAACTCACTGTTTCAAAGTTTATGGGATCCATCTCCTTGAGTTTCTGCACATGATCTTTACTATCTGGATCAAAGACACTCCCAATGAAGCCATATACTTCAGCAAAATCCGGGATACCTGAAAAGACAATACAAACCATGACCCACTTACTACATATTTTACTGAATCTGCATGCAAATTCGACCGATACTCTATCATGCATTCATTTAGCAAATTCAATGTTCTCTTCACTATAACTCCAGTAGAGCAAAGAAAGTGAGTATGGCTACATGTTAACAGTAACTATGCTTGGTGGCGGACGCAGGATTTGAGACTGGGGGCAAAACCTATGTTTGATGACAATTACAAAAAAAATTACTCATTTTTTTTTGGGTGGGGGTTGGGGTGGGGGTGGGGAGCAGCCCCCTTGTCCCCCCGAATCCGCCTCTGTCTATGCTGAAAAAGTATTGTCCCAAGAGGTTGACTTGCAATTTTCTCTTAACGTAATGACTCCCATATTCGCAAGAAGTTCCAACAACCTAGGTAGCAGCACCGATAGTAGTTTCTGACACGTATGCCAAGAAACTGAAAGTCAATGAGCTCAGTGACCATGCAAGAGTCCAACTTAACAAAAGATGAAGCTGTTTGACTCGATGCTCAAGACAGCCATGTTCATCTGAACGTTGAAAGGAGAAACGAGATCATCGTGGACCTGACTTAAACCAGGTCGTGGAATGAAAGAGAATCATGCTCCAGAAGTTTACCGTGAACTATAGAACCTTGCTTGCCCTGCTCTGGTAGCTCAGAACTTGGTGGTGCTCTTGGTGAACTTCCAAAGCCACTCATACTGTGGTTATTAATCCTTCCAGCCCCCTTTGATCCAATATCAGCTGAATCAGTAGCGTGTACGTGTCATAATAAGAGCGGAACGTTCCCTTTGATAAGTAAGTTTCTAAGATCCTTTTCAGATAATGAATATGCCTACTTTCTTTTAATTTTTCTTAGCAATCATGTACAAATAGCATACACAAACTTTACACATACCTTCAACTCCAATAAAATTGTATTCATTTTCAGATGGCATGGCTCCAGCGGACGGATTGTTTACAAGCACTGAGGCGTCATCCCATGTTGGATATCCATGTGCAAGAGAATTCACAGAAGAAGAAGGATAAGCCACCGATGCTTGTAGAGGCACCAAAACTGCCGAGCACAGTCATGAGAAACAGCAAGTTGAAGATATCAGGACTACAAAAGCTTTAGGCCCAATATCATTTTTTTTCTTAAAAGTATATGAAACAAACCATTTTTGGGTGCCTTCTGTGGATATGGATGGGAAGCTTTACGCTTAGGACGAGGTGGAGGAACGTGTGCCACTGTTCCATTCTTCTGAACCTTTAAAAAGTACTTCTGTGCATGACTGCGAATCTGTCACGAGAATTTTCATCAGCTTTCATTCATCCGTGCTGAATTTCAAGGGAGAAAAATCCTACTGATAATTCTACATAAAAGCAACCAACAAAGGCGGATTGCTTAATCCAAGCAAATCATGTTTAGTACGCCGAATTTTTAGCATCATCGAATTGAGGCTTTAGAAATTATATATTGAAACGAAAAAAAAAAATCTGCAAATGCCAGCTCAAAGGCCCCATCATACAGCCAAACTTTTCATCAGATTTCCATATCCATGGGAATAAGATATCATTATGTATTCCAGTTGTGTATTTCTATCCATTATCTGTATAACCCATATGTATTGCTTGTTGAAATATTTCAGAATTCAGACAGATATCGACACTATATTAAAGACCAGCAGCACTTGGTTAAGGTCGTGAAAGTATGAAATTAGCACCTGAATTACTGTCTTTGAGCCAACAAAATCTTCAATTTTCTTCCAATCACGGTCGAACCTGAAGTTCACAATGGAAACAGAGTGATATGGTTCAGATAAGTTGCCCACTGCTTCACAATACCTTAAAATAGGATCTCAATTTTCAAAAGCGCCTGAAGAAACTATCAGTTGCGTGTTTTTCAAACACCAATAAATTCAAAAATCCACGGACAGCATCATAATTTGAATTGCAGCATATGATTTAACTGCTTATACTACTACTAAATCAATAATGCACTTAAACAACTTGTTCATATAAAGCCAAAATTGGAATTACTTCTGGGAAAACCCGATACTACAGTAAAATCAATTACTAGAAGACCAACAGTGCGCTCATGAGGACACAGAAACAGTGAAAGAACAGAGCGGAGAGAAACTTAACAGTTGGAGTGCTTCGAGGAACTTGTCGTGCTCTTCATCGGTCCAGCTTTCTCTGGACTTGGTAATGGTGTATGGCTTTCGGATCTTCTTGCCCGACCCGTCGCCTTGCTGCGGTGGAGGCGGAGGCGGAGGATTCGAGGAGGTTGAATTCATCTGGTGCCGTGCGGCGGAGGTGGGCGTGGAAATGGAGTTTTGTGGTGGCAGAGCGTTGTGAATGTGAGTGCGATTGATGGCTGGTTGGATTGATTAAGGCCTGTCAAACTAATCGCTCCTCCTCAACTTGGTGGGAACGAGGGAAAAACTGTGTGAGCCGATTTAATCGGCACTTTGGATAGACGCGTCTGAGGGGAACATAATCGTACGTGGCAAGCATTTGGGTAGGATTGAATAATCCTAATGAATAATTATTTTATTTTGAAACTTATAACCTTTATTTATTGTTCAAATATGATGAATTAATGGGAATCAAACAGTAGTTGAACAATTTATCTCTTAAACCCCAAGTAGATGTTTGTGTTTCTATCCTCGTCATCATTCTCCTTTATCTCGTTTCAGGACATGCACTAAAAAAATACTCGTGAATTAATGTATTGAGTATAGCATATTAATTATGGTACATATACATAAAATTCAATCTTAGATGTTAGAGATGTGTTTCATTATACAAAACAGGGTTGTATTGATTTTTCAAAGTAAAAAGAGATAAATACATAAAATGGGACACATGTCAACATTCTACGGGAGTTGGGTATTACCCACATGTGTAGCGAAGTAGTGAACCCAGAAGTTCGATCCTATATAATTATGGCTAACTAAATGTTGCCTAATTTGATAGTTTTCAACTTCATTGTGATTTTGACATGCGCATGTGTTTAAAAAAAATCAGCGAATATGTGCATTATAAGACCAATATAAGATTTAATTACCCGTGTTCATTTTCCTTATGTATCCTGCACACACACAAAAATCAGCGACTATATGCATTATAAGACCAATATAAAACGAAAAACTTACTACGTACCAATGTTGTAAAAATCGGCCTAGGCGCTAGGCGCCCCTAGGCCGACCCGATTTTCCCAAAATCGGCCAAAAAAATCGTCTGGGGCAAAAATCGGCCTAGGCGCCCGCCTAGCCGGGCTAGGCGGCCTAGGCGGCAAAAAAATCGGAAAAAAATCGGGAAAAAATCGGTTTAGGCGGTCTAGTCGGAATAAATCGGCCAAAAATCGGGAAAAATCGGCCAAAATACAAAAAAATGAAAAAAATAAGAAAAACTTGGGCTTTTCTAGGCGCCCGTCTAGGCGCCCTGGCGCCGATTCTTGCCGACCCGGCGCTGCGATTTCTGCAACCTTGTTACGTACTGACAAAATAAATTCTTTTCATATTTAAGTTACCTAAATTAGACCACCAACCATCTGACATGGTGGTCTCTCTCCTTTGTAGGAGAGGTCACTGGTTCTATTATAAGGGCGTCAATTTATGACATGATACGACAATTCAATATCAACACGAATCTAACACGAATTCAGCAGACACAAATATAACCATTAGCAGGTTTGTGTCAAAATCAGGTCGAACACGGTTAACATGAGAAATAAATAGATCAAATCCGGTTGACCTACATGTCGACACAAGTAACTTATTTAACTGTTTAATTTTACAATGATATATTATTTTCATATCATTTCATATTTTTAAAAATGTTTTAAACATACAAGCAACTTCTCTATGTTTAAAAACATTTTCAAATTCCGTCAAAAAAAAAAAAACATTTTCAAATTCACACAATTGGTAAGGCCGTGTAGGCTCGACTCCATTATAACGCCCCCCACCCCAAGTCCCCAAAACAGCGCCGCCGCCCGCCGAGGAAATACTTTGAGCCGATTTATTGAAATCCGAAATCGGAATTGAAGGCCCCAAGCCCCCAACGCTGATTTGGTATGATGGTACGTGTATGTCTAACAAATCCACAAGAATTGAACGTGGTCCCGACGTCGTTTAACCACCAGTGTTGCGTTTCATGCGGCCGTCGGATCATAACAGATCCAAGGGCTGAAAAGGGTTACCAGATTATGTGGTTTCTAATTGGCCTCGCATGTGACAGAACCTAGGCGCAGTGGGGCCAGTTTTCAACTTAATATGACACGTGGTTAGATCAGTAATGATTTTATATATATTTATTATTTTCTCAGGTGACACGTTGGTTAATCAAATCCACTCAAGGTGTCAACGTTTGGACAAGGCCCTGTCAAGGTGTTGAGCAAAGGCGTTTTTGGTGGTTGTATAGAAGTTTGGGCCAAATTTCGGCCTTTTGGGAGAATGCCTAGCTTTGCTATGATATTGCTTTTCTATTTACGAAGTCGTCAACTGCGAGAAGAGTTCTCAATGAACCGGCCTGGCCCGTCGGACTAATGTAAAAATTGGGCTGGATTCCATCGCCTTGCATATTTGAATAACAACTCCTGTCTAACCCATGAAAATACAAATAAAGTGATAAGCCAAATAGGGTTGGTCCCCTCTCGAGCCTCCAAAATTGGAGTATCGTTCATTTGGGGGACATTGGGCGCATTTGACACCTCTAATTGTAAGAGGTTATTATAAAGTATTTGTCTCAATGCTAAATTAATGGAAGTTAAAAAGGATAATTTTATGATAATGTTTATATATTTATAAATTCTTTCTGAGAAAAAGAATCCATGTGTTAAAGTTTCTAGACTGAAACCTAGCTAATTTAAAATTTTTGGACTCAAGTTGATTTAGGCTTGAGATTGATTGGAAAACAAATGAATGAACTTTGATCTAGCTTATTCGATGTGGAACCCATGCTTATATATCTATGTCATGTTTTTAATACTTGGAAGGACTATTTTTTTCTTTTTTTTTTTTTTTTCTGAACGATATAACTTTTATTGATAACTCAAAACTTAAAATTACAGCCGAGACCAACTGGCAAATGAACCTTATTACGCAACAATTGTCAAGGAGTAATACAAACAAGCTCAAACACTTCCACTCAAGGAGACTAAACAACTCATACGGAGACTAGCCAAACTGAAACAAACACACACAACACCGGGCACGAACAACTATCACGCACTGCAAGCCAGACAAACTGACCGTCTACGAATTTCGTCCCTCATCCGGTAATGAAAAAGAAAAAACAAAAAATACAAAGAAACTACCTATAAACCAAGTTATATGTAAACAGAAAGCCAATAAAATACTAAAAATAACATGAAAAAAACAAAAAAATTAAGAAAGAAACTAAAAGACTCTCTCTCTAAACCATCCTTGCGCCGCCCGACCTACACCAATCTTCCGTTTTCGTCGCACCACCCACTCCTTTTAAGAAATCAAGACTCCATTGATCCGCCCCTACCTCTGAAAACCAGCCCAAACGAAAGAAAAACAAGAATAACACCCGAGAATCACCTTCTTGGAGCTTTCAAGATCGGGAAACAATCTAGATCTGCAGAAAAATCATGGAGAGGGTGGGTGGCCGACGCCAGCCAAGGCGGGAGCTAAAGAGGCGGGGAGGCGAAAAAGTGGAAATGGAGGGGATAGGGTTTTGCAAGAGAGAAAGATTTAAGAGAGAGGGGGGAGAGTTTTTACTTGGAAGTACTATCAGGTATATTATTTATATAATTATTAGTATAAAAAACATTACAATACAGTTTAAATTTACTAATATGTTGGGCGTATTATGATAATTTAAAACAGAGGAAAATATATTAAATAGAAAAATTATAAATTGAAAGTACAGGGTAAATCGGTAATCGAAACAATCAGAATATACTAAATATTTCCATTACAATAAATTTAAGATTCTTTAGCTCTCAATTTATTTAATCCAGAATGCAACTTGAATTCTCTTGAATTGATTGAGATTGTAAATGTGATAATCTTGAAGTCGCAAACTCAATTTTACTTCACGCAAAAATGTTTTTTTCATCCACTAAGTGGACGACTTGAGAGATTTAGTCCACTTTTAAATTTTTTTGAAATTGGTCCACTAAGTAGCAAAAATTCGGATTTTTAGTCCAGTAACCTGCTACTGCAGGTAACAATCCTATGTGGAAAATTTTTTTCTTTTTGCTTTTTTTCTTGCCTCAAAATATGAATTGTTTTGTTGATGCGGCA
This sequence comes from Rehmannia glutinosa, assembly GCA_016081115.2. Classification (NCBI taxonomy): domain Eukaryota; kingdom Viridiplantae; phylum Streptophyta; class Magnoliopsida; order Lamiales; family Orobanchaceae; genus Rehmannia; species Rehmannia glutinosa. Next base: position 165,414 of record JABTTQ020000343.1, on the reverse strand, counting down.
TTTTGGAGGGAAAAAAAATATTATTTTCAATATAAATTAGGTAAAAATATAATATTCATTATGAATAAAATAAAAATAATTTACAGAATATATTTAAATTATTTGTTAATTTGAAAAACGAAAAATAATTTTAAAAAATCCATGAAAAAAAAATAAAGTTAATATTTAAATTATTTGTTAATTTGAAAAACAGAAAAATAATTTTAAAAAATCCATGAAAAACAAAAATAATGTTAATAAAATTTAAGATATTTTAATTGGAGAAATATATTCGAAATTATAAAATAAAAAATTATTTATATCATATGTTTAAATTATAAATTATTTAACTGTATAAATAACATTTTATATTTACAATTAAAGAGAAATAATTAAATTGTTTTTATACAGTTTTTTAAAATTTTATGCAGATTTTTTGTAATTAAATAATTTTTGTACAGTTTTTTAAAATTTACATAGTTTTTTATACTGTTTTTTTATAATTCAAAGTTTTTTATACAACTTTTTTAAAAAATTTCTTGAAAAATAAGAATAATGTTAATAAATTTTAAAATATTTTGAATATATTTATTAAATCAAAATATTTAAATTATATTAACATTATTCTTATTTTTCATCAATTTTTTTTAAAAAAAATATTTTGTGTTTTTCGACTAATAAAAAAATTAAATATATTCTGCAAATTATTTTTATTTTATTCATAATGAATATTATATTTTTACCTAATTTACATTGAAAATAATATTTTTTACCTCCAAAATGCCACATCAACAAAAACAATTCATATTTTGAGGCAAAAAAAAAGTAAAAAGAAAAAATTCTACATAGGATTGTGACCTGCTTATTGCAGTCACCTGACTAAAAATCCGAATTTTTTGCCACTTAATTGACTAATTTCAAATTTTTTAAAAGTGTGACTAAATCTCTGCGTCATCCACTTAGTGACTAAAAAACATTTTTGCCCAAACATTTTATCCCGTGCGTCTTGGCGTGAAACACCCGCCTTTCGAATTCAATCCCAAACGACAATGGAGAAATCAAATTAATCCTCCACTTTACTGCCAACAGAGGCAAAACGGTTGGCCTGGAAATGAGGACGCACTATCGATCCTCGCCTCCGCCACCGTGCTCCCTCCCTCAGCCACCACTCCCCACCGTCACCGCCGCCTCAGTACCTCCACCACCACCAATCCCCGCCCAAAATCTAACCCCAAGCTTAAACCCCAAATTTCCACTTCTTCTCCACTTCTCTCCTCTTCTCGAGCGGACAATCGTCAAAGCCTGATGTATTACACCGAGCTAGCCTCGAAGCTCGCAGAGGACGGGAGATTCGAGGATTTTCTCATGATCTCGGAAACCGTGGTCGCTTCTGGGGTGAAGCCCTCGGAATATTTAGCGTTGCTGAATGCCAATAACGTCTCAAGTGGGATTGCGGCGGGAATGCTTGTTGAAAGAAAGCTCAGTAGTGTTGTTGAGATGCTGTCCAATGGTGTCCGGAAGCTCGGTATTGAGCCGGTGCAGCTGTTTGATGGAGTTGCCATGGAGTCGTTGAGTGGAGAGTGTCGTAGGCTACTGAAATGCGGTGAAGTGGAACAACTTGTGAGCGTGATGGAAATACTTGCTGGTAAAGTCGCAAAGCAGTAGGCTTATTTGCTGTAGATTAACATTATTTTCGACATTATGAAATTTTGATTAGTTGTAGATTAGCATTAACGTTAACGCTATGAGATTATGATTCTATATAGATTGACATTGGTGAATCAAATAATTAGTTGAGATTGTTTTTAGGTGTTAGAATGAAATGCTTAAATACATAATTTACCAAACATGTTAGTGAACACATTGTATATTATACTTTGTCTTCAATAATCTATGTCATATGATGTGGAGATAACATCTCATGCGTAGTGATTAGTTATTGGAAATAATGCAGTTTTACTCTCTTCAATCATGATTAATGCTATGGAATAGGGAGTAGTTGAGCAAGGGGAAAGAACACTTTGATTTGCAAGTAAAAAGTGTTCTATACATATTGGCTTATGACGTAGTATCAAAGTTAACAGTTCAGATAATTTGTTCAGATAGGGGCTGATGAGAAATGCATGTTTCACTGATTCAGGATTTCAATTTCGAATCAAAGAATTGGTAGAGCCATCTGATGTCATAAACCTTTGCATCAACAAGAGGGATCCTACAGCAGCCATAAGGTTTTTTTATGCACTTCTTCTTCTTTTTCAAATAACCGTTATTTTGTAATAAAGACTTTCTGACTTAAACAAGATAAGAGGTCATCAAAAGTAATGGTTGAAATTACTATATGTGGAAGGAAAAAAAAGTTGGTGCTTTTAGTGTCATGGGCACAAATCTTCATATTTTTTTACCTTTGCATCCGTTCTTCTCAGACTCTTAGTGTGAAGTGCTTATAACCCTTTATTACTCTTATCTTTTATGGTGTTCAAGTTTTTCATGTGTAATTTCAGTCAATTCTTGTTGTATTTCTCGTTGGTATGTATCATTCTCCCATATATGGAGTTGGGCGTCTCATCAGAATATTGAACCAATTCTAATACAGCTGAAACATAGACAATTGACCGACATGGACATGGGGAAAGTGTTATTTAAACATCATATTTTCTTCATGTGAATGCCAGATTAAGCTTTAAAGTGGCTTCTGCAGGTTTGCACAAAATTTCCCTCATGCAGAAACACTATTTTGTTCAATAATTCTTGAATTTGGAAAGAAACGGGACCTGGAGTCTGCTCTGACAGCCTTTGAAGCATCCAAGAAAAATATAAGTTCTCCTAATATGCATGCTTACCGCACAATCATAGATGTATGTGGTCTTTGTGGTGACTACTTGAAGTCCAGGGACATTTATGAGGTACTTGTTGTAGACTGTCAGATCATTTATTTTCAGTGATCTATATTAATCACTATCTTTAGCTTGCAAAACTGGACTGTCTTGTCATCTTAAAACGAAAAGGAGATGAGAAACATGCAAGTAGTAGATACTCTGTCTATCCACTCTTTATGGAATGTTTATGAATGATAACTACTGTCAAACATTTGATATTATTACAGGGTTTGCTCGCTGGAAATATTACCCCAAACACATATGTTTTCAACAGTCTTATGAATGTGAATTCCCATGATCTGAATTATACTCTGGATATCTACATATCTACAAGAATATGGAAGTAAGGTCTTTTGTCTATCTCTTCTCCCCGAATTCTTTGTTGCATTTGCATGCGTATGTGTAAGCATCCAAATGTGCTTCTCTTTCCAACTCCACACTTGCATGGGATGCAGGATTCAATCTCCTTGTCCCTTTATTTCCTGTCTATCTTCTCTTTTAGCATGATAGATGAAATGTTATATCAGCATATTTACTTGAGTCAATTCCATACACAGAAACTCGGCGTGACAGCTGATATTACATCTCACAACATACTTTTGAAATCATGCTGTCTTGCTGCAAAAGTGGAACTTGCCCGAGATATCTATAGGCAGATACGGAAGTTGGAGTCAAAAGGAGTATTGAAATTGGATGTCTTCACATACAGCACAATGATCAAGGTAAAATTTCGTTTAGACTTCTAGCTATTTAATCTGAACTAGGTAATGCACTAGTAAATGTATTTCAGAGTCTTTCTCAGGTTAGTATTAAAAGTTTAATGGGATACTTATGTAAATTGTTAATTATATAATTAACGAGCATCTCTAACAAAAAGTTACTTACAATATTCTTTTGTGACAATGCTTGTGATGTTCTTTATCTTGCAATATTTAGTACAAAATAGGTAAACTACCTGTTCTTTGGGTTGACCAAATAATCAAATACCGTTGCAAGAAAAATAGAGGCGGCAAGTAACTTTTAGACGTATTTCATGAACAGGACTCAAATATTCTGCTCTTAAAAGTCCTCAGTGTGTCTTAAGTTCTACTGTTTGTGCTTTGGTCCAAAGCATTGTGAGTGAGAATGTTAAAGACATCCACACTTCCCATCAACATTCAGGTCTTTGCAGATGCCAAAAAGTGGAAGCTGGCACTAGAAATCAAAGAAGATATGGTGTCATCCGGTGTCATTCCCAACACAGTTACTTGGTCATCGTTGATAAGTGCATGTGCAAATGCAGGTCTCACAGAACAAGCATATAATTTGTTTGATGAAATGCTTCAAGCTGGGGTTCAACCAAATGCACAGTGTTTCAATATCCTTCTTCATGCCTGTGTCGAGTCTTGCCAATTTGATCGGGCTTTTCGGCTATTCCAATGCTGGAAAGAAAGGGGTCTCCGACGAACTGTCACTGATTATCACTTGAACAATTCAAACCAAAGGAGAGTTTCATTAAGACCATACTCACACATTACCGAGAGAGTTCCATTTAGACCCACTACTTCGACATATAATATTTTGATGAAAGCCTGTGGCACTGATTATTACCGTGCCAAAGCTTTGATGGATGAAATGAAGACTTTGGGCCTTTCTCCTAATCATATAAGCTGGTCAATATTGATTGATATTTGTGGAGGCTCCGGGAATGTAATGGGTGCTATACAGGTAAGCATTTCTACTTTATCTGTAACGTAAAGAGATGTGATAGCTGAAATAACGTCTATGGTTGACTTTCTAATACCTGTTGCAGCAACATGTTGCCAGTGATCAAAAGTTTCATCATCAGATTCGCGTTCTGCTTTTAATATAAATACTCTTCCGTCCGGTGACTTGCTAGTAACATGATAGAGTATAAGTAAAAATCCCAAGGGGATAATGGGATGTATTCGAATCACAGCGGCCCAGATTCTTGAATCAATATGCTGGGACAATAATTGTGGGAAGATCATGAATTACTGTTTGAAGAATCTAATCAAACGAATTCTAGGTTTAAACCCAGCCTGAGCAACAAAAAGTATGTCTTAGATTATGTTGACGTTCTGCTGCCTTCTATACCTTAATCCTCCAAGTAGGAAAAGTTGTTACTATGTGACTTTTATAAAAAAGAAGTTTATTTTGAAAAAAAGTCAGTGGCTTCACACACACGGGCAGACTTTGGCATTGCAGATGGGCATGACCACTTCAGGAAATTCAATAATGCCTGGAGAGTTATATATGTTGAGTAGATTCCAATGCTAAACATTAGAAGTGAAACAAATAAATGATTTAATATATAACCTCTCTTCCTGCATTGCAGATCTTGAGATCTATGCGTGAATCTGGTATTCAGCCTGATGTTATCACGTATACCACAGCTATTAAGGTGCAAAGATTTATCTTTCAGAGAAACAAGTCTTTATCTGAGTATGCTGTTCATCTTAATTTTACTTGACATGTGTATTCATGATTCTTGCTTTTCAACTTCAGATCTGTGTAGAACATAAGAATATAAAGCTTGCATTTACGTTATTTGACGAAATGCAGAAATATCAAATAAAACCAAATTTGGTGAGTTTTTCAGTACTACTCAATTTTCCTTTTTTTTGGGTGTTTCAATTAATAACATTTGCATTTGTCCAAACTCGAAATTTTAATTTCAGGTTACTTACAACACTATTCTTAGAGCTCGTGATAGATATGGTTCACTGCAGCAAGTACAACAATGCCTTGCTGTATACCAGCATATGAGAAAAGCAGGGTATGCCACTTGGGTTTTCTCTTGTAATGCCCATATGCATCTTTTATACAAAACATGAATATCATAATAATTTATTTTACTCTGTTCTGGATAATGCCATTTGGATGGCTTTAACTTTTAGTTTTTACCTAAATTTTGATAAGCTTTACATATAGATTCTTATCTCCACTGCACAAACACCTTCTGAAGGTACAAGCCCAAGGATTACTATCTCAAGCGACTAGTCGAGGAGTGGTGTGAAGGCGTGATACAAAATGAACACCAGAATAAAAGCCAATTTGCTTCTCGGTTGACAGAATTTGGTCCTCAAAGCTTGTTGCTTGAGAAAGTTGCAGAACACCTGCAAGATAGTGCTGAAAGCCTTTCCATTGACCTCCGAGGTCTCAGCAAGGTATGTACCTACTAAAATCTTAGATGTTGCAATCTAGTGAAGCTGCTGTAGGAAGATGATCTTTAAAGGATATAATAAATCAAAGGCAAAATGAGATTTTAAATGGATCGCTAAAAATGGATGCTGTCCCATAATCATCTCACTTAACAAAATTTTCTGGATTATGTTCGATCAATCTTTTGTGATGCAATGGCAGGTGGAAGCACGGATAGTTGTTCTTGCGGTTCTGCGGATGATCAAAGAAAAGTTTATTGCAGGTGAGAATCGTATTCACTGAATTGAGCTCAATTGACATTTTTTGGTCAATGTTCTCTGGAAACTGAGAATCTTTTATCTGCACATTAACCTGTAAAATTGTTAGGAAATAAACTAAATTGAGATGGCGCCCGCCCGTAGGGAGTCTCTCCACATCCAAGCGTACATAGCCCTCAAATATATGCACATGATGTCGTGATAAAATGAATATGTCACTTCTAATTAAGGGAGTGTTTACAAACATTTTTTCTTTTAGAAAAAGTATTTTATTGTAGTAGAAGCTAAAAGCAGTTTACAATCAAGAAGCTAAAAGCTTTAAAAATCAAACTTGAAGTGTTTGGTGAAAAAAAAAGGTTTCAAATTGAGCTTTTGGATAGAAAGTGAAAATCACCCTTCTTATTATTAGTAGAACACCCTTCTTATTATTAGTAGGTCAATACTATATTTTTCAAACTTGAGGATAAGAATGTCAGAAGCAAACTTCGTTTTTATTTACCAAAATACCAAATGCACTTTTTCAAAATCAGAACCCCACCCCAGCTTTTAAATTTTGATTAAATGATGCAGAAGCAAAAACTAAAGCTGACATTTGCAAACACTAAAAAGTAATTTTAAAAGCAACATGATTAATTTGCAAACACTCTCTAAGTCACAGGATTAATTTCCGGCCTTATTTTGTTTGCAGGAAACTCGATAAAAGACGACGTGTCGATCATCCTAGGACTAGAGGAACTAGGTGGTCACGCCGCCAAAGACGATAGCGGAGTTAAGGAAGCCGTGGTTCGACTGTTGCAGCACGACTTGGGGCTTCATGTTTTTGCATCGGGTTTTAGAACTGGAAACGACGTAAGGAGAGATAAAGGAAGCCCCACACATTCAAGTTTAAATTTGGAAGAAGTACTTGAAAGAAGCGGTTCACCACAAGCATTAGAATCTCCTACTAGGAGACCTGTAGTTCTACAAAGGCTAAAGGTAACAAGGAAATCGTTGAATCATTGGTTGCAAAGAAGGACCCGATCATCAACACATTGACAAATTGTCCAAAATCTCTTATATAGCATTGATTATTTATTCTTTCACACAATAAGTGCATAATACTGATAATAGGATAGCATCCCCACTTGTAACAAATTGATGCTGACTTCATTTTGTGCCATGTGATGTACACAATGCAACATGATTATCATAAAAAAACTATGTGACCGTTCAATTTATCAGGTTCTACTGGTGGCCATTTATTTTTATTAATATTATTGATAATTAAAAAAAAATACTCTTGAGATTTGGTTTAAACAGAAAGACCCAATCAAAATTGCAAATAATCCTTTAAGGTATTACAAATATCCCATTGAGATTTGTATTTTTCTAACGAATACCCTCTTGTGAACCCCCTCTTGAAGGTATAATTTGTAATATAGAAACAAATATCAAGAGGTATTTGTAATTTTGAAAGATAATTGATCTTAAGTTATTTTTTTTGTGATTAGACTAGTATTGTTTGTAATTAACCCTTAATGTTAGGAGGAATTGCATTTCCCACTCCCTATCCCCGCAATCGGTTTGATTTAAAATAATATTTATTACTAAGTTAACTCTTAATTCATAAACTATTACATTATTCATTAATCATCTTATATTTAACTCAAAAAAGTATATGTCTAATTGGTTATAGGTACTAAAATAGTATTTTTTTTTTTTTGCAAACACTAAAATAGTAAAATTAATCGGCTTAATCTATACCAACTATTTGAGTTTAACTATCCAGGCTGGGCTTTTAGCAAATATAAAACCTCAATGGGCCCAAAGGCTTAGGTACCATTTCAATCAAGCCCAAATTTGGAATCTCAACATATATACCACCACACTCTTTCCATTGTAATACTTATATTAGGGTTTAGGCTTAGAATCGGCGGCTGTTTCTCCTCCAGTCCGACTTCTGAATCCCTAGTCTCGTTTCCTTCGTTCTGCAATCATGGGGTATGGGCATGAGTTAATCTTTATTTCATGTTTTTGCGCGTGTTTATGAATGAATTATGTTTTCTGTATGGTTGTTCGCGGATATAATTTCCAATTATTTTTTGAGTTGACGATGTTTTTGGTTATGATTCTGCATTACTGTTGGTATGCTGGGATGTTTTGAGTGATTGTACAAAGTACTCGCCGATTGGCTATTCTGTAATGGTTAGTTTGTGATTGTAAAGCATGAGAAGTTTAACAAAGATGTATCTTAACTTTGAATGCACAAGTTATGGGACTCTGGCTGCTCAATTGTTATTTGCATCAATTTCCAGTCAATGGTCGATTTTTGGACTGGCTTAAGCATTTTGTATTCTTTAAATCACGATTTCTAACTCCAAAAACTTGGTCTCCATGAATCAATCATATACTGGACCAAAGTGATAGTGCTTCAAATTATAGTTTATTTATTCATTAATCTTTTCATAAGTAATATTTTCTTGTGCATTTGTGAATCAGTTCTAAATGGTAGTTTTCATCCATAAGAAGTTTCCAGCGTGGTGTGTATATTAGGTGTCTTCTAATTTTATCAGTGTTGTTAAGTGATTCATTGTCATGTCTATCATTGTACAGGAAGACACGTGGTATGGGAGCTGGTCGCAAGCTGAAGTCCCACCGTAGAAGGCAAAGATGGGCTGACAAGGCCTACAAGAAATCTCACCTTGGGAATGAATGGAAGAAACCATTTGCTGGATCATCTCATGCCAAAGGCATTGTGCTCGAGAAAATGTGAGATTCTGTTTTTTCCGTTGTGTCTTTTGGTCCTTTGTGTGATTTTGTCTAACTAACTTGGTAACTTGTGCAGAGGCATTGAAGCTAAGCAGCCAAACTCTGCTATTCGTAAATGTGCTCGGGTGCAGCTCATCAAGAATGGCAAGAAAATCGCTGCTTTTGTTCCTAATGATGGTTGTTTAAACTACATTGAAGAAAATGTGAGTTCCATCAGTGTGATATTTTTCTGTAACTTTGTTGTTAATGAATAAACTTGCGTTTTTGTAGTCATTAACGAACGCACTTGCAATCTTATTCTTACAGGATGAAGTGTTGATTGCTGGATTTGGACGTAAAGGACATGCAGTAGGAGATATTCCCGGTGTTAGATTTAAGGTGGTGAAGGTTTCAGGGGTTTCACTCCTGGCCCTTTTCAAGGAGAAAAAGGAAAAACCTAGATCTTAGTTCTATCGTTTTTCATGGATGTGAGTGCTGCTTAGTTTACGAATATCATTCAGTTTTGGGAGTTTTGTGGACAATTTACTGTCTATCAATAGCTTACTGTAATAGAAATTGTACTCAGTGGACTTGGCATTATCATTTGTTATTTAAATCTCACCGTGTTACATGTTATCTCTTGCGCAATATACAGGAGTCCGTTCTTGATTCATAGTCGAGTTGACATTATCATTTAACTGATCGGGCTTTGCAATCTTGTTTGCTATTTAAATCTCATTGTTTTACATGCTATCTCGTGCACAATATACAGGAGTTTCTTGATTCATAGTTGAGTTGGCATTATCATTTAACTGATCGAAGTTGGCAACCTCATTTGCTATTCAAATCTCATTGTTTTACATGCAGTCTCGTGCACTAGATACGGTAGTTAAGTCTTGATTCATAGATAAATCATGTTGATTATGTTCTTGGAGGAATTTAGGGGAGTGTTTTATGAATATCAAATTGTCTAGCTAATAAGCTGTATGCCAAATTGATTGTCTTGAATGTTTTCTGCATGCTCAATTTTTTTTTGCAGAAACCGTTTTTTTTTAATTTTTAGTTTTTATTTTTTAGTTTATGTTTTCTCCTACTTTTTGCAGAAACCGATTTTTTTTTTTTTTTTTAGTTTATGTTTTCTTCCTATTCTCTGCATGGGGAACAATAACAAAAAGTTGTTATTGTTTTTCCACTTACACAGAAAATATCGTTAGATGCTTATGAGTTGAGATAGTTGTTTTAGTTAAGTCTCATTGTAGGATTGATATTGTAAAATCAAAACATCATTGATTGTTGCTTTAGTTATGTCTCGCAGGATTGATATTGGAAAATTATAACATCATTGATATTATAAAATCAACATGTATATCACACATACCTTTTAAGAACAAAAAGAGATGGATTATGTTTCAGATAAACTGTAGTGATAAAAGTTCCAAACTGCATTGCAACTTTAGTCTATTGACGTGCATTCTTAGTGTTTCTTTGCTGGCCCATTTTGGGTTTCATGTTCACATGGATGCATCTAACTTCCACATTCCTCCTATTTTTCTGAATTATAACTCATTTGCAGTGATGATCAATACATGTAATAACAACCAAAGAAGCCATTGCTATTGCACATATTCCACCGTATAAAATGAATATCATGTGTACAAAATATGACATTATAATTGTATACGCGTTATTCATCAATACAGTGGAATAAGAGATCTGGACTCAGCGGCGAACGCAAGGATTTAACTTTGGGGGGGTGAAAAACGGAGCGAGTATATAAATTTAAACAATGAAAAAAAATATTCATATGTTAACCATAATTAATAGGCTTTTATGTATTGGTTAGTTTGTAAATAGAGTCAAGAAGGACAACATTTTTCAGTCATTTTTGGGGTATCATATCAAAACACAAAAGCAGGAATTAGGTATCTACATACATCAAATATCTAATTATAAGCATCCCGATGAGGGCTTTTTTTTCATAGTGGTCCTTGGAAAAAAGCAAATCTGAGGATTTTTACCTCACACTTTTCATTTCCCAATGAATTCTTAATCTACAAAGCAAAAGAATATATATAGCTTTCTCATTTGCAGCACATTGAAATTCTGAAAATGCAACTTCTGGTCCTCTGCCTCTCATAATATTGCAAGTAAGATTCAATGATTTCTCTTCATTCTCTCTCTGTGTGTGTGTATTTTTATGCCCCAATTTGTGTTCTTAAAATGTCAATATAAAAGATATGATCATACATTCAATATTCCTTTCCTTTGACAAAATGCTACCTCTATTTTTTCAGGTTATATACTTGAAAGATGAATATTTTGATGAGTCTTTCATTTCATTTGTATGTTTAGATACAAATAAAATGCATTATTTTCATGAGTTCAATATGGGTTTGCTTAAAACCAAAAAAGTTACACTAAAATCATACTAATTTGATGCTTTTACCTAATCTTTGTCATTCTTAGCCAAATCTGTAAACTTGTCCAAACCGACAGTCTCAAGATTCACTTAAACCACACTAAAAGAAGAAAGACTCCTCAACCATTTACAAACTAATTTTTATAATTTAATTAGGTATTGTCTAATTACAAGGGACAACCCATATTTTGCACTTTATTAGATCATAAACTTTTCCCAATAATCCATTAGCTATAATTGTTGAATCATAATACTATTTTTTTGCCACATTTAGAAGCTCAGTGGTGCAACTAATTCAACCATTTTTTTGTCATTTATGGATAACAAAAGATCATGGATGTTCTTTTTTTGTTTTTAAATTTTTCTCTCTCAATAATTATAGATAATCTAAAATCTGATTGGTGTATTGTATAAAAGTATGCTCAACAGTACATATCCTGGGATGGAAGGGAGTGATAGGAAATTAAGAATCGAACCCAAACCTCTAGTCTAGGCAGTCTTAATAACTAAACTATTATCCGATTCACAAAATAATTTTTCGTACATAAAAAATTAATTTTGTTAGTTACCCTTTCTGCATCTACTGATTGTACTGCACAACTAAACTATTATGATAAAATAATTAATTATGTGATGATGCAATAGATAAATTTTGATGTGGGACACCCCAAATGTGGGTGTTCTCTACTAACAATATAGAAATTTTCTGTTTAGATCTTTCTCCAATAGTACTGCCTAACCACATGAAATTACAAAAATAGAAACGTGAATTAACCAAGTCGAAGGGGGCATTTATGTCTTTCCACCTCACAAGGCCACTTTATTCTGCCTATGGAAATAAGAAAATGTAAAAGAAAAACTGAAAGGGCATTTTCGTCTTTTCGGACTCACAAGGCTAATCCCGTCAAATCAACGTAACGCCGTCACGACTCCCAGCCTTTTCTTTTAACGTCCGCCGTTAACGTCTGCGCAAATAATCGAGATATTTTTTCGCCAAAAACGACCACGTGTCCCCCCGTTTTGAGGCTCCGAATCTGTTTTGATTTGGCCCAAAACCCCAGAGCTCTCGCCTTTAGATTGTGTCCACGTCATTTACACACGTCAGCAATTCCAGCCCATGTGGCCCCCCGAAATCCTACGTGTCGTCCTCGGAGCCTGCAAATTGGACACGTCATCATCCCCAAAGCACAGAGAGAGAAAACAAAAACAACTTGAACTTAAAAAAATCCCCAGTATTTTTTTCTCAAAAGCAAGAAGAAAAGAAAAGCCTTATCTAAATCTTAATCGTAACCCTAATCTCCGTTTATTCATATTGATTTGGCCTGTGTTATTTTGCTTAGGAGTGATTTGTTTGGGGTTTTTTGGTTCTGTTTCATTTTTACCATTTTGCAGGCGTGATACGAACACTTTTGACTATCGATTCGGCGAAATTGGTGAGTCGTAAAGGTAAATGTTGTTTATTATTGAAATTCTTGTTTGATTTGAGTAGAAAAGCATATTTCTTGGCAGAGTAGTGTTTGTTTTGTGTGTTCTAAATTCTAATGTTGATTATTGTCAGGGGATTTTCCTCTCTCTCATTTATATAATGAATGGTTTACGGCAAGATTGATTTGTATGCATGATTTTGTAGTGAATATGTTAGGGTTAATACACGGATTTTGTGATTGGTTAAAGAACAATTGTTTCTTAGGGTGTAAGGATTAGGGTTTTGAGTGTAGTTGATGCTCTGTTATATTGTGTACAGGTATGTTATCAGCATCATTAGGGATGGAGTCTTTACCGAACAGGCTAACGACGGTTTGATTCGACTTATTCCGGGTGAAACTAAAGAGTTGTTTATCTAACTTTGCTTGCAAATTTTTGTGTGTTACTCTTTTCATTGTTTGACAATTTTCCTGGTGTATTAGGATGGTTTATAATGTAGGATTCGGGTCACTGAAGAAAGAAGCTACTACTATCTACACGCCGTTTCTTATTTTTGACAAAGGAATATCAGAGGTTTTATGAGAAGAAGGATAATTGTGCGCGGAGCCTCAACAACATTTGTTTTTGCATCTGGTTCGCAGGGAGTATTTCGATGAATATTGATGCTAACGGAGAAAAAGAGTCACCGGACGAGGATAAGGACATCAAGGATGGAGTTTTGGGCGAGAGACGTGGTTCGATTCAAGTCGGTGAGTTGAAGGTTGATGGTCAAGTCGAAAAGCATGGAGCCACTAGTAGGTTGCAAGGTCCGGGTATTTTGCAAGTGCAGCAGCAGAGTCAGGGAACAGTGTTCTGTTGGGAGAGGTTTCTTCATGTGAGAACAATTCGGGTCTTGCTGGTGGAGAATGACGATTCTACACGTCATGTTGTCACTGCTCTGCTCCGAAACTGCAATTATGAAGGTATGCAACTTTAGGCAATGTTAAATGGGAATAAGTCTTAAGGGTTTCTAGTGTAAAATTATAAAAGGATTTTGGGTTGGTATAAAGATTAAAGTATCCGTGATGACCAGTAGTTGGTCAATGAACTCACAGTGAATGGGGCTACTCTAAACTAGTGACTCAACTAAAATACATAAAAAAATTTAGCCGATCTGTCGGTAGCGTAATTTTGTTGTGTTTGATGAAGAACTTTAATAATCAGTGTGTACATGTGAATTGGGTAAGATATGGCAACTATGTTTCAGGATGTTTCTTGTTATGTAATAATGAAAGTGATGGTGTCGATAAGTGGAAATCTAGCAATGAAAAACCTCCAACTAGTGCTTGTGTCGTTGTTCATTGAAAGGACTAGTTGAAATATTAAATCTTGCAGAAACATTATTGATGTTTTTGCAGTATTTGGAAGTCTAGATATGTATAATGTGAAACTGAACAAAAGTATTGTCCTATACATGTTCACATGAGGTTAAATTAATTTCTGTTGTTTTCATGTTGTCTTCTTTTTTCTCTTGTGATGATGTATGACATGCCCCTTGAGATCCCCTTTTTCTTCTTCAGTAAAGCCTCCAGTGACCGTTTGGGTGTAGGGGTTATGATGCTGTATGACATATCCCTTGAGATCCAAAGTTAAAACAAGATTATTTTTCTGCTATTTTTGTTCTTACCTATCCTATTTACTTTTATTTTTTGACTTTTTAAGTTTATTTTCTATTAACTTTTTATTAAAGTGAGAATCAATGTGTGACTGCTCGATATGGAAACATATGGAAAATATCAAAGCTATTACTCTGTCGATTTGAAATCAAAAGATTAGTGCCAGGTACTGATACACATACTGCCAAGTAGAGAGTTATTTATGATGGGAAACTACACTTATTATTCTAATGACTCTGGTTTGTAAAAAAATCTAAGAAACTGATAATGGATAGTGCTCGGTGTAGTTTCATAAAGTTGTTCCTGGATCTCGGTTTTGGTCAAAGTATAAGCTGCACATCATTTACAAAATCATTATCTTTCCACAGCGATTACATGTCATTTGCGTGGGCATTATTTATATATATAGGATTTATATATCGTATAGGATTTTTATTTTTCTCTTTTTGGGCATTATTTGTGCTGACCGTATTCAGTTTGATGTATCTAATTCCAGTCTAATTTGATCATTGCAGTGGTAGACGCAGCTAATGGACTTCAAGCATGGAAGATTTTAGAAGATTTAACCAACCATATTGACATCGTCTTAACGGAGGTAGTAATGCCTTGTTTATCTGGAATAGGTCTTCTATGCAAGATTATGAGCCACAAAACTCGCAAGAATATTCCTGTAATTAGTGAGTAACTAAACCCCTTGTAACATTTTTTATCGCCACATTTAGGTGCTATTAACACTGACACTGTGTGAGATTTATGTGCAGTGATGTCATCTCATGATTCAATGGGTATAGTCTTTAAGTGTCTCTCGAAAGGTGCAGTTGACTTTTTGGTCAAACCTATAAGGAAGAATGAGCTTAAGAATCTGTGGCAGCATGTATGGAGGAGATGCCACAGTGTGAGTCATCGTAAATATCTCTTTACTTTTAACGAACTTGCAACTTGCATGTGGTAGATGAGCAAGCATGATTCTCGAAACCATCACACGTGACATGCTCATCTGATTTCATCCGAATCCAGATCAAAGTTGATTTCGACACACCCTACTATATTATGCATGAGAGTTCAGTTTTTTATATTTCAAAATTGTGTTACCATTCATAACATTTTGGTTGGAAAACTGGGCATGCCGGGCAGTTCTGTTTCTGGTTGCTCATTTTTGTTCCTTTATGTTTCGTTCATGTATTTGCTCATAAATGTAAACTTGTTCTGGGGCTTTTGGACAAGAAACAAATCTTTGCTCTTTCGGGCAGACATTTTTTTTTCTCATATATCATTTTTTAGTTTTCTGGTACTCGTCAATATAAACTATGGGTTGTGATTAAACAAAAGCTTTTATTATGCACTCATTTTCGTCTTGATTTCATATGCTTTTCAGTCTAGTGGAAGCGGGAGTGAAAGTGGTACACAAACTCAAAAATCCGTGAAATCAAAAGGTAGTGATAAATCAGGCAACAGTGCAAGTGATGACGGGGAAAATGACGGAAGCAACGGAGTAAATGTTGGAGATGGAAGTGATGATGGGAGCGGAGCACAGGTAGTTCGGTTCTCCTTTTTGTTTCACCCAGATGAATAATATGCTTGCATCATAAAGTATTTTAAGATAGGCTCCGCTTGGGATATCCGGATATAGCGTGGTTGAAAATTGATGGTGCAACAATTGGCTACTGTTCATTGCAGAAGGATATTCATTGTAAAAATGAAAAGGAAAAAGAAAAACTATATGAATCTCTCATAAATATTGTGCGACATATATGAATGCAAAAACTTGCTTTCTTTTTTGGCTCAATCAATATTTAAGTGGTTTCTCAGAGGTTAGTTATGGATTTTATTAACGCTTGATTTATGAATAGTAATCTTATCCCAAATTCAAATTCATCGGATAGTAGGACTTTTACGATCAAATTCAAATTCAAATTCAACATGGGGAAGTTATGAAGTTTTTGTCCAGATACGACTTTAACTCTACTATTTTACAGAGCTCTTGGACAAAGCAAGCTGTAGAAGTTGACAGCTCTCAAGCTTTATCTCCAATGGATCAAGTAGCCGAGTGCCCAGACAGCACGTGTGCCCAAGTTATTCGCTCAAACGCTGAGCACTCTGACTACAAGAAGTTGCAAATTAGTGTAGCAAGGGATGGCCATGGACAAAAACTGCCTGGTATTAAATGAACAACTTATTTTTGACTTTATTCATTTTATTTTTATTTTTATTTTTTTCCCTTTACCTGATCTATAATGCAAATATAATGTGTAGACACTGTTGAAAAAGGCAATGACTTGGAGACAATTGTGCACCGAAATGTCGTACCTAAATCAGAAAATCCCGCGGAGGGACAAGCCAATCCCACTAGTAGAGAATCGGATTCTACTAGAGAAGATGCTAACAAATTGGACATCAACATTAATGCCACTGACGATTGTAAAGAGCCAAGCCTCGAGCTCAGCTTAAAGAGACTTAGAGGAGTTCAGGACACAGGGAGATCTGTTCAAGATGAACGTTATGTCTTGCGCCGTTCTGAGCAATCAGCCTTCTCAAGGTTCGATAGAAAATGATAACAGATAATTCAGTCGTTTCTTTATTTATCTTTTTCATGCTGTACTAGATTATTCCATTAGGGATAATTACAAAAGACCCCCCGTGGTTTGGCCTAATTACAAAAAAAACCAGACATGCAAAAAGCCCCCTAAAGTTTGATTATGTCTTAAATTTAAGGGCATAACTGTAATAATTCTGAAATATCATGGGCATTTTTGATATATTTTTTGCATATGAAGGGGGAAAATGTAAGTGAAATCAAACCTCAAGGTTGTTTTTGCAATTTTCAAAAATCTCTGGGTTTTTTTGTAATTAGTCCAAACCTCAGGGTCAATTATGAATTGATCTCATAATCTGTAATTTTATTTGTTTTATTCTCACAATTCAGGTATAACACATCCACAAATATTTTCAAGTCTCCAAATGCAATCACCGGCAGCAGTTCCATACTCGACAATAGTATCGAAGCTGCAAAAAGAGAGTCAGTGGGTGATATACAAGTATTTTCAACTGACCATATCGTATATCAAAGTTCAAATGGAGTTAGCAATAACATAGATATGGGCTCCACTACCAATAAGCTTCCTAAAGATAAATCGGAGCGACATCGGCAATTAATGGTTTACACCCTTCTGCTTTCAGACCCGTAAAAATGACCTTAGATACAGTCAACAGCAAGTCAATATACTGCCTAATCACCAAAAATATCACCAGCACCACCATAATTTCCACATGGAAAATCAACCCTCATCAAACCACGATGAATCGTCCGTAAAGCAGTTGGTTGTAGATGCTCCACACTGTGTATCAACAAATGTTTTAGGCGGACCGTTGGATGGTAATCCCAGGAACTGTAGTTTGAACAGAAGTGCCTCGGGAAGTAATCATGGAAGTAATGGACAGAATGGAAGCAGCACTGCAATTAATGCTGCGGGGAATAATGCTGAAAGTGATGTTGGTCAAGCTGGGAAAAGTGGAAGCGGAGATGCTAGCGGCAGTGGTAGTGGAAATAAAGTAGATGAAATCAAATTTGCACAGCGTGAAGCTGCCTTGATCAAGTTCCGTCTGAAAAGGAAGGAAAGATGCTTCAAGAAAAAGGTAGTAAACATGATTATTATAGATCGTTGTTGCTTTCAATTCCATGATTTGGTTGCGGTTTTTTTTTCATCCTGGAATTAGATTTGGATGTGAATTTAAATGAAAATTAGAATATTTCCTAAAATAAATTATTGAAATTTAGTCGGCTAGTTAGTGTCCATATAGGTGTGTCGTATATATCCAGTGACAGAGACTAATGCTTAGCCTCTTTAACATGAATATTTTGCATGCTAATTTCTGTGCTTTTGAGATTCAGATATATTCCTTCTAATTGATTTGTGCAAATGTTCGTCTAAAGTTTGATAATATTTTTAGGTAGTTTCTATTGTATTTTCAAACTTTCAATCCCTACAATGCTACTACATCAGTTTATAGACATTCTGTGTGCATGTGTCATGTGTTAGAGCCGAATCTTGTAAATGGGTAAATGAAAAATTAGGTACTATGTATATACATCTGGACATTTATGCATATCCGCAATCCTATTTGCAGTATTAAGGTTTTTTCTGTTGGTGCTAAACTACCGATTCATTTGTTTTGGAGGAAAGTGAGGGACTTACGCTTAAACTGGTTTCAACGAAACTATTATGTTTGTGTTTAGGGTCTTTTGGATACTATGGAAGGTAATTATTTGTGAAGATCACATAGGAATGTAACAAGATTCCAATTTTGTTCTGATTTAGCAAGTACTTTCCTCTATCTAACTAAGCCATCACACTGCTATTGGAACAATAATCATCTCTCTCTAATTTAGCGATTACACTCCTTTAATCATTATACCATCATATATCGATATCATAATAGCTTGAGAGCAGGTCCTACCTCTCGTAGGATGGTCGCATAGTGCGACGGATTGCACTTTTTACACTAAAGTAATACCTTGTCTGAATACACTAAATGAAGTGTATTCTGACAAAGTATCAGTTTTACACTAAAAGTATCACCCGTCCGCACCGTGTAACCGTCTTACACAAGTTTTTGCCATAGTTTGATTGTCGATTTTCTCCTTCCTAATTAGCTGGTTGATTAACATTGGGTGCAAAATTATTTTATTGCCTAGAAAGTTTGTATTGTCATGGATGACCCTCTTACAACGTGTTTTCACTCAGGTACGATACCAGAACAGAAAGAAATTAGCAGAACAGAGGCCGCGTGTTCGAGGACAATTTGTAAAGCAAACAGGGACTGACAGTTCAAACAGAAGTGGAGATGAATAATTCCTATCACCCTTCTGCTAATATGCCCTAATCCCCTAATCTTTTTCTTGGCCAAATAGAAGCCATTAATGCAGTTGTAGGGGTCCAAGCATTTCATTTGATGATTGTTATAGTTTTTTTTTTTCCCCATTATGAAACACAGTGCATTTCTTAGGTTTAATGAGTTTCGTTACTGCATTGAAAACTTTGTAATCTGACACTTTTTGTGATGGATAGATGTTTTATATGGGTATATTGGAATGATTCGTGTAAATTTTCAGTTATCCTCTTTAATGAGATTTGTTCCTTCTTGTAATATGAAGATGAAAAATAGTATGGAATAGAAGTTGTGAAATGAATTGATTCCTTTCATTGGATCCTAAACTTGAACGTAGGGAGTGGTTGCAAAAACTTCCGCTTTTAGAAGAGGTAATACTGAAGTAGAAGTAAAAGCAGTTGACAATCAAAAGTTGGTGGTGGTTGAAAATATAAATCAGAAGTCGAGAATGTTTGACAAAAAAGTTGATATCTTTGCTTATTTGTCTGTAAAAGTTAAATCAGAAGCAAAAGCAGGAATCTAAAACACCCCACTTCACGCTTTTAGATTTGATTAAATAAAGTAGAATCAGTAGCAGAAGTTGACATCTACGAAATTACACAAAGTTTTTGAGCCAAAAATTAAGAAGTGATTTTTAGTGATTGCAAACACTCGAGGGAGTTTTTGATTTACCTCGATTAGGTTTTGAGAAAAATGAATTGCTTCATGCTACTCGGTGAAATTGATTACTCAGATTGCAGCCTGTCAAAGTACAAAATAAAAGAATTTCAAAACAACAGTAAAAAAATCAACACCTGCTGATGTAAGTATTGTCAACAAATTTTTAAGATTGATTCATGTAAATGATGTACTAATACTTTGATCCATATGAAGAACATAAAATCCCTAACCTTTTCCTCCAAAATAGATGAGGACATGTTTCGCCGTTGTACAAGGGGTAATGAGGCTGGAAAAATTTATGAACTATTTTCGAGAATACTCTTGCAGTCTCCTCCGCCATAACTGGTGGTTATATAAGGTGTTGGCGGTGGCGCCAATGGGTGAAGGCTGGTGGCGGAGTACGTTGCTGCGGCGGAGATGCTCATCTTTTTTCCTCACGCATGCATGCATATGAGAACTATATAAACTTAGACCGTTTCAAACGGGTATAGATTTCATGTTCCAAATTGGTGTTTCACTTTCTGTTCCATTAACTCGGATGAACGACACGTGTATTTACCTTTAATCAATCAATAACTCTTGTTTATCTCATGACATGTGTCGATAACATGAGGTGGGACACTGATGAAACTTGAAATCACGCATCACATTATTTGAGAAGACAGAGAACATCTTATTCATCAAAATTTCATATTGCATCATCTACTCAAAGAAATACAAACCCGATATTTATAAGGGGGAACAAAAGGAAAAAATAAGGAAAGTGTGACACCTAAAAGTAGCGTGTGTGTGTAAAGTCTGAGCATAAATCGTAAAAACGAGAATCACAACTCTTAATCCAACATCCCCCTCAAGTGGGATTGTGGAGATCAAACAATCCCAACTTGGAGAAAATGAAACCAAACGGAGTGCGAGCCAATGATTTAGTAAAGAAATCAACCAATTTGCAAATCGAGAGGAAACGTGATGAGCAGTGAAAACCATCCTTGTAGAGGTTGCGACCAAATGACAATCGATTTCAAGATGTTTAGTTCGTTCGTGAAAGACGGGATTCTTAACAATGTGAATTGCAAAATGGTTATCGCACCAAAGAGTAACCGGGAGAGCAGGAAAGACAAAGATCTCGAGATAGAAAAGAAAGCCACTCAAGCTCACAAACGGTGGAACCCAAAGCCCGTGCTCGGCCGCATTTGAGACGAGCGAGAGACGATGTTTTGCTTCTTAGTCTTCCACGAAACTAAGCAAGCACCAAGAAAAACGCAGCACCAAGAATGGACTTGCGAGTGCCCGGACAAGAAGCCCAATCGGCATCACAATAAGCTTCCAAATGTAGAGGGTCATTGTGTGCGGAATAAAAGAGACCAACGGAAGGAGTACCCTTAAGATACCGTAGAAGGTGCATAGCGGCGTCCCAATGAGAGGTGTGCGGGGAGTTGACAAATTGGGTGAGTTGTTGAACCGAGTAGGTGAGGTCGGGTCGAGTAAGATTGAGATACAAAAGTCGCCCGATTAAACGGCGATCTTGTCGGATCCTCGAGAGGATCACCTTCCTTACCGCGCAATTTAATCCTAGGAGGCAAAGGGGTAGAAACGGCCTTGACCGCATCATACCAAGATCAAGTAAGATATCAATAATGTATTTGCGCGATTTAAGACACTCCATCGATCTCGAGCAAGTTCCATACCCAAGAAATATTTCGCATAACCCAAGTCCTTAATCGTGAACAAATCATCAAGATATTTTTTCAACTCATCAATCTCGCATACAACAGGGGTCCAATAACAAGGACATCATCAACATAAACCAATAACACCAACAAACCCGCATCGATTTGCGAAGGAACAGACAGTGATCATGTGCGGATTGTTGAAAACTAAATCGTTGCAATTTGGTACAAAATTCAGCGTTCCATTGGCGGGAAGCTTGCTTCAAACCGTAAAGACTCACAGAAATGACAAACCTCACCCGGTTTAGCCTTATGATAACCTCCTCCTGAGGAGTCATATAGATGTCCTCATCAAGATACCCATGTAAAAAGCGTTATTGACGTCCAACCGAAAAAGCGGCCAACCTTTATAGTAGCTAAAGCGATAACCATCCGAACGGTAACCAATTTAGCTACGGGAGAAAAACTATCAAGGTAATCAACGCCAAATACTTGATGAAATCCCTTGGCCACAAGCCGAGCCTTGCAACGATCCACACAAATCCCATCGGGTTTCATTTTTACCTTATAAACCCACTTGCACCCAATCGCCTTTTTACCAGGGGGTAGAGAGGTTAAGACCCACGTATGATTACGTTCCAATGCATCTAACTCTTGCTCTGCATTGCCGCCACCCAATCAAATGAGACTTACTAGCTTGAGAAAAGGAATGAGGTTCCCGGATATGTGACACGTTTGCTAGGAAAACACTTTGTAAGCTTCATTTAGAGCGGAGAGTGTTTAAAAGGAAAGGTGAAAAGAGGAAAAGAATTACCCGATTCAGACCACTTTTGAGAGAAGTTAATGCCATGGGTGCGGGAGTATCAACGAACTGGTAATAAAATCGAGAGCCAATCGGAGGTTTGGACAATCGAGTCTTTGCGTCGAAGCCGTGGAGAGGGTTGGACGGAAGGAGAGTCGAGGGCACCGGAGTGGATGGTGTTTGAAATGGCGAGATACGATAGGTAAAGGAGTATCAACGAAGGAGTTCGAACTGTAGAAAATGGAAAGGAATTTTCAACGAAGACAACGTCCCGGGAAGTGAGTAGACATCAATTATCGAGGTCGTATAATCGATATCCCTTTTGACCTGTGATGTACCCCAAAAATACACATTTATAAGCTCTAGGCGCAAATTTATTTTTGTGAGGATGAGTGTTTGTTGCGTAAGATTGACAACCAAATGGTCGCAAATGAGAATAAATTGGTTCATCCATGTAGAATCGCAAAGGAGATTTCCAACGAGAATAGAACTTGGCAACCTATTAATGAGATATCAGCATGAAGGATCGAATAAGGCGAACTTAGATGGCAAACTAGATCAAACATCAAAGCCCGGGCTACATTAAGCAAATGCATATGCTTTTGTTCAACCACCCCATTTTGTTGGGGTGTGTAAACACATGATTTTTGATGAATGATCCCATATGAATGAAATATATTTTGACACTCTTTCCCGAAGAAATTCTCGTGCCATTATCCGAACGGAAAGCCTTTACATTAGCTTGAAACTCGAGTATGAGTCATTAGCAAAAATCGGATTAAAGAAGATACTTGAGTCTTATGAGACATAAGGAAAACCTGGTGGCCTTACTAAAATCATCAACCAAGGTAAGGAAAATGGTGTGCCTGTAAGTGAAAAATGATTATAAGGTCCCCAAACATCAATGTGTATCAATTCAAAACAGGCAAGTTTGTATATGATTGGAAGAAAAAGGCAAACGGTGTTGTTTTGATTTATGACAAATTTCACAATTATCAATGGGTTCATTACATCATCGACAACTCCTTGAAGAAGTGTAAATGTTTCAAGTTGGAAATGAGGCATGCCCTAACCGCCTATGCCACAAAATAAATGAAGAATTACAAACATCGATGACCGAGCAATCGAAGAGGAATTTGCAAATGAGTCGGAGAACTTTGAAGAATATAGAGGCTTCCAATTGCTTTACCCATACTTAACTTCCTCAAACCAGGTCCTGTATCAAGCAATAAGAAGGAAAAACAAACATCCGAGATCGCGATTGTTGCGTTAATTGAGAAATGTAAAGGAGATTATACTTAAAACTAGTAACTAGAAGAACATCGTGTAAGATCAAGTTAGGAGATAAAAGAACTTGACCAGAATGTGTAACAACTTTGGTCAAGCCATCCGGAAAACAAACAGATACGGGTGAAGAAACAGGGACTAAACAATTCATAAGAGTAGGAGAAGCACACATGTGCCTACTAAAGACCTGCCGTGTCAAGTATCCAGGATTCATTTTTCAAATTCTCAAGCGTTGCAAGTGCATACTGTTGAGAAGGAGGGTAAAACAAAGACTGCGAAATCTATGAAGTGAGCAAAATTCATAGAATGTTCAACACCACTAGCTCCTTGTAATTTTCCTGCTAGTGCTTTGGACACTTCTTATCAATAAGAGCATCTATGTCAAGTTGTTGTTGCACGTCCTTCCTTTGTCACAATTACTGACTCTGTAAGTTCACCATGCACAATTAGCCATCAATCTGCCCGTTCATCTTTGTATTGTTTATACCAGTTCGGATACCCGTGTAATTTGAAACACTCTGCCCTTTCATGCCCTGTTATGTTGCGTGATCACAAACGAGCTTGATTTCTCCTCTTTGGTTCTTCTAACACCACCTCGTCCTCTTCCAAAGATTCCATCCACCAACCGAACCACCTCTATTCCCATTCCAATAACCTACAGAGTTGCCTCCGCCAGAATCAATCCACCTCCGTAAATTTCCTCTACCTGGACTTCTTCGCCAAAATTAGCAAGCCCGGACTCATAAAGAAGATTTTCTTAACTATCGGATACATCAAATGCACATTACGTTGTTTTTCAACTCTCAAGACCATTGAATATGCCTTACCTACACTTGGTAATGGATCCATCAACAACAATTGGCTACGCACCTGATCGTAACTCATGTAAACCCATGAGAAACGCATCGACTTCCGATTCATGTCCCTCTCATCAATCAATCGCCGTGTCTCACCTTCACAGATCGGTAGTGGCATAATACAAGCAAGCTCATCCCAAAGTCATTTCGGTTTTGTAAAATATTCTACCACGCACAAACCACCTTGATTCACGTTAACAATTTCACGTTCCAGTTGGTAAATCATAGGTCCATTACAATCTCCAAATCGCTTAGCAATATCATCCCATAATTCCTTCACAGAGTTACAATATATGAAAGATCAACCAAATCCTTCGAAATCGAGTTTAGTATCCAGGAAATCACCATACGGACTACCTTACGCCATTGATCATACTTAGGTGAATTCTCTTCCGAATTTCAATTTTTCCGTTGATAAAAACCGAGTTTAGTCTTAGCTCCTAATGCTATTAGCATGTATCTACGCCATAAAAGGTAATTGTTACCTAAGTTTCTAGTGACAATCGAGAGACCTGGATGATCGAATCGTAAAGTTTGAGTGGATCATCATCATACTCGGATTCAATCGCACCTATTGAGCACCTACCCGATCGCATTTCACTGTTGGGTTGCCGCTATGGGAAATCGAGATGAAAATCGGAGCTCGTAATCGTGACCTTGCGCTCTGGATACCATGATGAAACTTGAAATCACGCATCACATTATTTGAGAAGACAGAGAACATCTTATTCAATCAAATTTCATATTGCATCATCTACTCAAAGAAATACAAACCCAGGTATTTATAAGGCGGGAACAAAAGGAAAAAAAGAAGGAAAGTGTGACACCTAAGAGTAAGCGTGTGTGTGTAAAGTGTTGAGCATAAATCGTAAAACAGAATCACAACTCTTAATCCAACAGACACCAATTTGGAACATGAAATTTGTTTCCGTTTCACACGCGATTAGGTTCTTCAATTGGAACAGGCTTTATATTCAAGTAAATACACAGTTTAAGCCCAAACCATAGGCCCAATTGACGTTTTGATATGGGCTCGAACGTGCCTAGGTCCGAAAATGAACAGCTGGCAGCATGGATAGGCCCAAAAGCAGCCTAATGTTGTTTCCAACCCTTTTAATATTTCTTTTCCATTTTTGGGGGTGGGAGTGGGTGAGGGGAGTAAGGTGGGGGTGTTAGCACGTGAAATGTAGTGTTTCAACTACCATTCATTTTCTTATCGTTTTAGAAAAAAAAAAAAAACTACCATTCATTCGGGGTTTAAAATATGAGAGAGGAACCCAAGTCCCAATCAAGTGGTAACCAAGTGTGTGTGAGAAAGAGAGAAGCCCGACAGTGTGACTGTGTTTGCATTTATATGATAAAGTAATGGAAACGAACCAAGCCGTTCGTGAGCTATTGAGAGTCTGACTCGATAAAAATTTATTTGAGCTCGTTTAATAAGATTTATTAAAATAAATTAATCAAACTCAAATTTATAGATATTCAGTTTGTTAGCTCATAAGTATGTTTGTTAGTAAACCCATGCATAGACTAGTTTAGTAAGCTTGTAAGCAGACTCGTATAATTTAAACTAATAGTTTAATTTTAATTTTAATTTTTGTATGTTTATTTATGATAAATATAAAAGCATTCAAATAAATCTATTTATTTGAATAAATTCAGAGATTTAGTAGATATGTTATGCGTTTTAGAAATATATAATTCTATTTTTGTAATGAATTGAACAATTTAATTTATAATTGATATTTACTAAAATTATGTAAATGGGGCAAAATAGACAAACTATGAACCTAAGATGTGAATTGATACCGCATTCTCAGTCCCCGTCAAAAGTTGTATCAAGTGAGAATATGGCAACAAATATTTCCACTAGTACCATGTGTTCAATTGATGCACAATTCTCATGACATATTTCGTATTATTTTGAAATTTATCACCGATAATATTATATAATAGAAATTGTTGTAAAATGTTGACCTGAATTAAAGTTTTATTATGTCCAAGTGAGTAAATAATAATATGATAATTACATATAAGTTTCTAGTAATTCAAATATAGTTAATAGTTGATAAAGAAAGGTCAACCAACACAAAATCTAAAACATAATCAATAAAGAATTTCATGCGGCCAAAGTGTCAAAGCCAATGGAGATAGTTAGTTGGATGTTGGCTCAAACTTTCTCACCCACCCCCATCTCATGTTGTACAAAGAAAAAAAAAGGATAATTACAAAATCCCCCTAATGTTTGAGCTAATTACAAAATATCTAGAAATGTCTCAAAATTACAAAAAATCCCATCATGATTAAATATGTTTTAAATTTAAGGGAGTAATTGTAATTTTCTATAAAAATTAAAAGGGTTTTTGAAATACGTTTTGCTTATAAAGAGAAAAATATATAAGATGTAATCAAACATCAATGTATTTTTTACAATTTCCAAAATCTCTATTTTTTTTGTAGGCGAAAACTTATGTAAGACTACCGCATGGTGCGACGGATGATATTTTTAGTGTAATAAGTGATACTTTGTCTGAATACACTTATAATCAATTCAGACAAGATATCACTTTTACACTAAACATATCATTTTTTATACTAAATGTGCAATCCGTTACAGCGTGTGGCCGTCTTACAAGAGACCTGCTCTTTTTGTAATTAGCCATGATTTTTTTTTTTTTGTAATTATCCCAAAAGAATAAGAGAAGCAAATCCAGGAAAATGCCCAAAAATGTGCAGTTTTTTCTCTGTTTTATTTACTTATTTATTTCAACTTTCAATTTTCTCTGATACCAGAAATCTGAAGCCTGAGAACCCAGCAGGGTAAAAAATCTTGTCTTTTTGTCCTTGTATAACATTTCCCCTACTGTATATTCTCAGTGTTGCATATCTTTAAGGTAAGAACTCAATGACATTGAGAAAAGCAAACATTTTTATTTCCCTTCCTTATTTTCCATTAACCACATCAAAACAGAGGATATGTGTGTGTGTGAAATTCTTGATGTGAGAGTGTGAACATTAGTTAATATATATAGGGACATGGGTTTTTTTTGGCTTTTCTCTTAGTCTTTGTGTGGATAGGCTTTGTATTTAGACTTGACTCGTGGGTTTTAAGTTTTTAACCCCATAAAGGCGATAAAAAAGGTTGAAGGGGAGAAAGTGTTGTCTTTATACTCAAATCACTGTACCAGATTCTTGGAAATGCTTCTTTTCTGTAATCTGATGTCTATTCAAGTTTTGTTGATTGTGTTGAAATGGGAATGTATGCTGATTGGCTCTTAATATTTTCTTGTAACTCCTTCTTCTTCAAATCTCTTGCATTTATAGCTTTATAATAGAATTTTGGGTGTTTTACATGTAAAATTGTGAGGATGATTGCTAGTTATAAGGGCTGTAAGGATTTGTTAGATCCTAGAAAAATTGTTTAGTATATGTAATTCCAGTGTTGCTAATGCTTTTCTTGTCTGAAAAAATACTTGTTTTTTTTAATTATTATTTTCTTTAAGTTAGATGGACATGAGATTTGTCCAGATTCTTGTTGGTTTTTATGGGCTGGCCCTTATTTTCTTTTTATTACATTTGCTGTTAATTTTGGTCCACCACTATGATTTTTACTTCCAACATGAAAAGCCACTAATACTAATTTTCATATGTGTTTCTGTGAATGTTCATTGATCTGAAGTATGATTCTTGTTTTAAGATCTGATCTCAAAGCAGCTGAGGGCAGAGCTATAGAAGCTGCAATCAGTTATCGGGAGTGTTTGCAAAAACTTTTGCTTTTAGAAGAAGTGATTTATTGAAGTAAGTAAAGTAGGTAGTGTTTGAAAATTGAATAAGAGGTCGAGAGTGTTTGGTGAAAAAGTTGGAAAAATGCTTATTTGTTTGTAAAAGTCAAACCAAAAACAAAGTAGAAATCTAAAGGACCCTCTCGTTGCTTTTAGATTCTGATTAAATGATAATGAAGCGAGAATCGAAGCAAAACTTGACATTTGCAAACACTACAAAGTGAATATTTTCAACCAAAAACCAAGAAGTGCTTTTTTCTAGTGATTGCAAACACTCCCATTGTTCAATATTCGGACTACGAATTTCGTACAGAAATCTAGGTCGAAACGTGTGTTTGTCCAACTTATGATGTTATATTTTGCTGCAGGAGTCATTTAGCAGTTGCTAGAATTATGATGGAAATTAAAGAGGCAGAGAAACTTGTAATAGCCAAACCAGTTGCATGTAGACCTGTTTTTTCCAATTCAAAACCCGTTCTCTCCGGTGCAATTAATGCTTCTCCACCGGCTGATTTTTCCGAAAATGCAGTTGCAGTCATTAGACCAAGGACAATGCGGTTTAAGCCCACGTGCAATAATGATTTAGTTGCGGTAGCCATTTCCTCAAATGTTACTTTTTTTCGTCATAATCTTCGAAATTTCATCATTGTTTTTATTGTTTTCGGTATCCATGATTTCAGGCCGAGGCATTGGGTTCTGCAGCTTCCCATCCCCCCAAAGAGGTCTCGGAATCTAAAGCTAAATCCAATGTGGTATACAAGCCAATAGCTAAGCTTGTTTCAAAGACAACTCTTTCGCTCTTGGCGAATTTGGTTAGTATGCAATGTTCAGATATTAAAGAATGATATGATTGTGAGACCCCCATGAGACTTGATGTTTATCAAGAATTGCATAATTCCTTTTAGGGATAATACAAAAATCTCCTTGAGGTTTGGGCTAATTACAAAAAAATTTAGAGATTTTTAAAAATTAAGAAAAACCCATTGAGGTTTGAGTTTGTCTAAAATTTATGAGGTAATTGTGATTATATAAAATTCAGGGGATTTTGATATGTTTTTTGCTTATGAATGGTGTAATGTAAGTGAGAACAATCTCAAGGGGGGTTTTATAATTTTCGAAAATCTCTGATTTTTTTTTTTGTAATTAGCCCGAACTTCAGATTCTTTTGGTAATTATCCCTTTTATTTGTAGAATCCTCTCATGAAAGCACAATTCATGGAGCTTGTTTGGATATATAATCTCATGATACAATGGATTTCAATCCTTAAACTTCTATTTTTTGAGTCGTTGTGGTGAATCTTAAATCCATCTTAGACGGAGTCATTTGAAATCATTCCATCCAAATGCACGAGCAGTAAATGTTTTTATATCAAATAATCCGTGTTTTAATCTTTTGCGTTGTTTAGGGGGGGCATGGTATTAGTCCTACACGAGAAATTACCAACGCCGGCGCTCCTATTCAACCATCAAACCGAGTTAACCACCAAAATGACCCGAAACCAGATATCCATCCGGATTTTCCCGTGCAGTCAGAGAAAAAGAAAAACGCTACGCTAGAAAATTCTGAAGACGACGACAAATCACTCTCAAATAACGCGGATCTTCGACCTTTGAATGACGGGCACAATTGGAGGAAATATGGACAGAAACAGGTTAAAGGAAGTGAGTATCCGAGAAGTTACTTCAAGTGTACACACCCAAATTGTCCGGTAAAAAAGAAGGTAGAAAAAACGCTAGACGGTCAAATTGCTGAAATAGTGTACAAGGGTGAGCATAACCACCCAAAACCTCTGCCTCCCAATCATCCGGCACATGATACCACTCGAAATGAGGTCAATAATCCAAATAATATCGAATCATTTGTTGCTGCTCCACCAACCAATGATCTTCTTACAGCTGGAACATGTAATGCCAGTGTCTCAACTTCCAATAGTTCTCTTGGTCCGAGTGGGGAATGTGAGGAAGTAAGTGAATCTTTGGAGGCCGAAGGTGATGACTTGAAAAGCAAAAGAGCGTAAGTGTTTTCTTTCGCCCTTGCAATAAAAAGGACGATTTTTTTTCCCTTCATGGATATAATAATGCTAAATGAGCTTTCGACTTAAAATCTTAGAAGATTAGATATTGAGAGTGTTTGCAATCACTAAAAAAACTGCTTTTTAACTTTCGGCAAAAATATCACTTTTTAGTGTTTGCAAATGCAAACTTCTACTTCTGATTCTGCTTCTTCTGCTTCTACTTCTGCTTCTGCTTCTGCTTCATTTAATCAAAATCTAAAAGCAGGATATGAGTACTTTAGATTTCTGATAAGCTTCTGGTTTGACTTTTACAAACAAATAAGCATTTTTACAACTTTTTCACCAAACACTGTCAACTTCTGATTCTATTTGTCAAACACTACCAACTTCTGATTCTCAACTACTTTTACTTATGCGACGATAAATCATTTCTTCTAAAAGTAGAAGTTTTTGCAAGCACTCCCTAAGATGTAATTTAAACTCAAGACCATTAACCTTTTGAAGTTTATTGTTTCTAGGAAACGTGAAAACCAGGTATTGAAAGAAAGCACAGTGGGAGGAGCCTCATCTGATCCTCGAGTTGTTGTCCAGAAAAATACCGATTCGGAGGTAATAGGGGACGGGTTTCGCTGGAGAAAGTATGGCCAGAAAGTAGTGAAGGGAAAAATATACCCAAGGTTAGTATGATATCCGTTTGGTTGCCACATTAATAGAAATTAAAATCAGAATTTTCATATGCTATATAATTATACCTTTTACCAGATGGATTTGCTTGTGAATTCAATTTCTGAGTTTAGTAAATCTCTACATATTCAGTTCAATTTTTTTTTTTTTTTTTAAATTCACATACAATGTATTGCACAGAACGACTTACCCTCTGTGATGGGGGCATATCGAAATACATTTTCATCAGCTTAACGGAACCTGTTAAGTGAACGATGTTAAAGGTGTCGAATATTTCTGGGAAGGAAAGATGAATAAAAATTTGGGATAATTACAAAAACACCCCCAAGGTTTGGGCTAATTACAAAAAAATCCAGAGATGTTTCAAAATTACAAAAAGCCCATCAGGTTAGATTTTGTCTTAAATATAAGGGGTTAACTTTAATATTTCTACAAATATAAGGGTGGTTTTTTGAAATGCTTTATTGCTTATGAAGGGGGAAGATGTAAGCGAGAATCAAACCTTAAGGGTTTTTTTGTAATTTTCAAAAATCTCTGGGGTTTTTTGTAATTAGCCCAAACCTCAGGGGTTTCTATGTAATTGTCCTAAAAATTTGACCAATGATCATTGGCAAGAAAATCAATGATAATGATAGATAAAGTAATAATGATCTTAACTCATCTGAAATTTAGCTTCATGGTCATTTTTAATTGCAGTATCTTTTTCATTCTTATCAGCTCATTAGAATGAGAATTAAGTTATGATGACATTAAAAGTTCTACCTTACCTGGCAAATTTAAAAGATATCTTTGCATTTTAATGAAAATATGAGTGAAGATAGATACTCCCTCACATTTTCTTTTTGGAACGTCTCAAAAATAGAACTTTACTTTCTAAAGTTGATTTTTTTTTTCTTCAAAATTTCAGTTAATGTAATGATACGGCAATATTAATTTTCAACCACTATTGTTAAAGGCAGTAGTGTAAAAGCATACAAAATCTTAGTTTTTCAACTCATGTAAACTCATGTGCTGAGTCAAAATAGCCCTATAATTTTGGGGATGAAGGGTGTATATGTTAACAGTTGCTTAAATAAAGGGATCATTACAAAAACTACCCCTGATGTTTAGCCTAATTACAAAAAAACTCCAGTTATCTTTCAAAATTACAAATACCCCCGTGACATTTGTTTCTATTTTACAAATTGTACCCTCAAGAGGGGGTATTTGTTAGGTAACTGAAAACCTCAAGGGGCTGTTTGTAATTATTAAAGATGACTGGAGTTTTTTGTAATTTTGCTAAAATTCAGGGGTAGTTTTTGCAATTATCCCTAAGTAAAATATGTTGCTTAATCGCTCATTTAAATGTCCAAATTTTAGTAGCTTTTTACTAATATTCGTCCCACTACGCTTCGACTGCATTACAGGAGTTACTATAGATGCACCAGCCCCAAGTGCAACGTGAGGAAGTATGTCGAGAGGATGTCAGAAGATCCACGCGTTCATAACAACATACGAAGGCAAACACAACCATACCATGCCGGTTAATGCTACAAACGCAGAGTCGTCCAAGACAAGAACTAAGAACCAATCATAAACCGTTGGAAACGGATGAAAACCAAACGATGAGTCTCCACCGTTAATCCGCTGCAGGTCTGTGACTTGCCTGTGATGCTAATCAAATTCTGTGCAGCTCCTGAGAATACTAGAAGCTGCTGTTG
This sequence comes from Rehmannia glutinosa, assembly GCA_016081115.2. Taxonomy (NCBI): domain Eukaryota; kingdom Viridiplantae; phylum Streptophyta; class Magnoliopsida; order Lamiales; family Orobanchaceae; genus Rehmannia; species Rehmannia glutinosa. The sequence continues at coordinate 132,570 of JABTTQ020000343.1, read as the reverse complement.
TTATAGATCTATAGTTTGAAATTTTCAATTAACACCCAACATTTAGAGTTATTTCAAAACATGACTTTATATTAATCCTTATATATATAATTCAGGGATCAGTTTTCTTTGAGATTAAAAATAAAGCTTATTCTGGTCTTGATGTGCCATTATACTATTCTTATAATATGTTTACATGTGGTGGTGTTTCTATTCCTTCAGCAGAAAAAAATTCATTGAATTGTGACCGTATGATTTTATTTCATTTTGAAAGTTTGAAGTTATCAGCATCATATTTTAACCAAGTGATGTCCATTGGTGGCAGAGCACTAGACAAGCTCGGGATTTGTTATTATACATTTGAAATTATCAACTTTAAATCCATTTTGAGATATGGGGATTTCAAGTCCTTATTTTCTCATGTTTGAGCTATTTTTTTTAGATCCATCTTAGATTGAGTCATTTGAAATCCGTCCTCGAAATCCTATACTCAAATCCAATCCTTCCATCCAAATGCAACATTGGTGTATTTGGATAATCTTTTTTAGGTTGCATTCAAATGAAATGATTTGGATTTGTGGTGAATATTTGATAAAGAATTTCAAATGATTCCACATAAAATAAAAGGATAATTACAAAAACACCCCTAAGGTTTGGGCTAATTACAAAAAAATCCAGAATCCTTTGAAAATTACAAAAAGAATTCTTGAGGTTTGATTCCGTCTTATATTTTTCTAAGTGATTTTTGAAAACATTTCAACCCCCCGACATTTACAAAAATATTACAGTTACCCCTCTTAAATTTAAGACAAAACGAAACCTGAAGGGGTTTTTTGTAATTTAGAAACGTGTTTGAATTTTTCTGTAATCAACCCAAACCTTAGGGTGTTTTTGTAATTATCCCTAAAATAAATTGAAATCTACCTCAATGACCGAAACTCAAAATAGGAATTCATGGATTTGAAATGCATTATATATTTATATTATTAAATCACCCAAACAAACTCAGTGTATCTGATATTAAAGATTTGAAATTCTTAGCTGAAATCCACCAATTCTAATGAAACATTCGCCTATAATCTAAAACAATTTTTTTAATTATTTTATTTTAGTATTAACCCCTCTCAAGCAATGACTTCTGGCTAGAAACTTGTGCATCACTAAAAACAATGGTTGTCAGAAAATTGCTTGATTTCTAAGGCATGTTTTGATCTTTTTCATTACCTTTTTCATATGAACAAGTCCATCTGTCCATGTTATATTTATTTCCTCCCCTCTTTTTTTTTTTTTTCCATTTCACATTACTGTGATTTTTATTGTAAGTGAATAGACCAAAAACTACTAATGAAATTATCAACCGGATATCTTTCGATATGACAATTTATTTAGAATAAGTTTCTTTTAAGACGATCGTACGGTGCAACGGATTGCACTCTTAGTGTAAAAATTGGTATTTTGTCTGAATACACTAAAAATATTACCAGTCGCACCGTGCGACCGTCTTATACGATTTTTGCCATTTATTGTTGCCTAATGCATGGAACCCAATTCTTGTCTCATTTCCTAATGCAACTTTTTTCATCGACTTTATCTTCTTGATATATGTATATATATATATATATATATATATATCTTCTTGACAAATCTTAAAAGACATAAAAAAAAATTTAAAAAAAAAGGAAAAAGAGAAATGAAATAGATGAAATTAATAGAAAGAAAAATTTGAGAGGTAAACACCACATTGGCGGTGCCTATGTGCACAGCATTTATGGGCATCAAAAAACTTACAGGCCTCGCACTAACAAGTCAACTGTGAACTGCCACAATAATTTAGTTAAAAAAATATCTAATCATAATAATTTGATTTTTTTCAGCTGGCAGTTTTGACAATTTTGTGCCCTTTTAATGGATCCCACAGAAAAAAAAAAATGGAAAACTTTTGTTGTTACACTAAAATGATTTTTTTTTCATGTTTCTGTTTCTGTCTGTACATGCACTTCAGTCCTCAATCCTCATGTATCTCTATAATTTAATGCAATTAATACAAACATTTTTCCTGTCAGATGTATCCTAGTATGGTTGTTGGAACATATGTTATAGCATCATTATTAATACACCTCTGAGATACATTATTTCCTTCTGTACAGGAAAAAAATAAAACTGCGACTTTTGAGTATTTCAAAATTAAGGTTTACTTGAATTGCTTCCATTTGTCATGATTCAACAAAATTGGACTTGAACTCAAAGGCACAATTTAATAATAATAGGGAGTTTGATGAGACTCTCTTGAAATATATTGTCACAATGTCAAAAAACTATTTTGAAACAATTTATACATTTGTAGCTATATTAGTCGAATATCATCATTGAGAAGTTAAGAAATGTTTGGTCAAGTGTCCATAACAAAAATATTTTTAGCCATGTTTCATGATGTACATGTTGATTTTGCAATATCAATCATGTAATGGGACATGACTAAATCAACTATTTCAACTCATCGTCGTCTCATCGTATTTTACATACAAGTGGAAAAACCTATGATGATGCTTTTGGAATTTCATCTCATTTCTCATTCGTATGAAGGTTGCATCAGGAGTCTGCATAAAACTTTTCTACTTTGTTTTTTGTGTGAATTTGTAGTGTTATCTAATTTTAGACAATTAATTGACACTATAAACTTCACACCACTGACCCCACATAGTGGGATAATGTGCAGTTGATGATGTTGATTTTCAAACTAAGGTTATTTTCAGCAATTTTGACTTTAATTGTTAATTTTGCTCTCTTTTCATTTCTCGTTACCAATAATTATTTCTCCGGACCTCGTTATCTACAAATGTACTGCATCAATTTTTAAATAAATAGACACGTAGCTCACCAAAGAGTACAAAATGCATTGTCAATTTTTTAGTCAAAATGACTAAAAACATGTTTTCACGTTTTCGTTTTTTCGAAAACGTAAATGACCAATTTAACATATTACACCAAAATCTTTAAGTAGAAAATAAAAGGGCAAAAATAAGCACACTGGTCAAATGGAGGACAAGTTGTAGACAGAGATTTGTACAAGTCACCCCCACACAAATCATTGTAAATAAGCCATAAAATTTTATTCTATTTCTATTTTTCCAAAAATTCCAAATAGTGTGCACTATGAATGCTATTCCTTGTTTGTCATCATTCATAATCTGGCAGTATTAACTCGCACTGATTACTTATCCAAAAAAAGGGGATAATTAATACGACATACTGATTAGCACTACTATACCTCATTTGGTTTTCTGTATCAGTGTTTGTTGCCACTCTCTCCTTTCAGCCAAAGCAAAAGTCTCTCTGTGTGTGTGTATCTGAGAGAGAGAGAGAGAGAGAGAGAGAGAGAGAGAGAGAGAGCAAATGGGATGGTTCCCATGCTCAGGACAATCAAAGCGGAAATCGAAGAAGATGAGAAAAAAGAATAAGTCTCTTGATCCAATCGAACCTACTTCCGGTATGTATTTCGTTGTTTGTTTTGATTGATTTCTGTTTTTGAGAATAAGGGTTTGCTTTGAAATCTGTTAGGTTTAATGAATTTGGATGATTGTGTGGGTGTTCAGCTGCTGTGTCTATATTGTTCTCTTATTGATATAGAAAATAAAACAATCGTTTGAGAGGTTATGGAGTTTTGTTAAAACCTTGTGCGATGGTGCTTTATTTTTTACTGCCTCTTTTGACCAATTTTTGTTTTGGCTTCAGTAATCATTCTTTTTGGAATTTGAGGTTCCTGGGGAAATTTCTTGTTCTATTGACTTGTTGTAATTTCCCAAACATGACTTGATACAAGAGATGAAGTTTTTGAAGTGGGCTCAGGATTTGAAATATGGATCTCAAGATGGAACAATACATCTTCTTGACTTTCGGCACTGACTGAGTTTTTTTTTTTTTTTGAGAGTCTGACTGAGTTTTTTTAGTTGAATATGAACATGAGTTATTAATGTACATAATATAATATTCCACAGAAAGAAAGATTTGTTACAACCTTAAGGTCTTTGTTTTATGGCCTTATGTCATCTGTTTCAGTATCGTTGCAAGTAATTAGTAATTAATTCCTTCACGGTCAATATCTGGGCATATCCGTTAGTGAACTTTTGTGTTGGCTGATCTTTGAAGGATATCTTATTAACATTTGAGTTTTGTTTCATAACTTCCTGAAAATTTGATTGTTAGAGATATTGGCAAAATATTTTTATGTCAACCTGGACTTTGCCCTGTTATCTTGTGACTTTATGTCAATTTAAACACTTCATGACTACTGTCTTGCATAAGGCAACTTCGTTCTGATTGAGTTGTTGGAATAAAGGGCAGAAAAATCAAAGATGAACTGAAAGTCTAGGAAGAAAGATATATGGTTGTGATGATAAATATATTGTGCTCCTTTAGAGAATGCACCAGAAAAGATGTTTATATTGAGGACAAGGAAACTCTAGATCGCCTTACTATATAGGGAGTTAGATGTACTTTGATATTTGAAGAGTATTATTGGTTTTTCAAAATTATCTAAACTTCTCTTGGCCCGTGAAAAGTGAGGATTAACTGCTTGATCAGTATTTAACGGAAGAAGGAGAAGTTAATGTGCTGGGTGGCAATGGGTGACATGACACGATAGCACGACACATCACTTATACGATTATAAATGCGAATTACAGAGAGAAATGACATGACACGATAGCACGAAATTGTAAATTTAGTTAAAATTAAACTTATTATTATATTTATGATCAAATAAGATAGATAACACGATAGTACGACACTAACACGACACAATGACACGAATCGTCACCTCTAGCTGAAGCGTAAATATATGCAAAACTATGCTATTGCATGAGCCCCGCGTTTCTCTCAGTTATTGTGTGCCTTTGCTATGCTTAATGCAGTTTTGTTTTCTACTATTGATCAGGAAAACCCTCAGTTCTAACTCCATCTCTCTTGGTGTATCTTTACTTGCTTAATATGAATTGTAATGTTTCCATTAATTATCTGCTTCTTCTTTTTCTTCTTTTTCCCTTTTCAGGTAAATTCAATGATGCCCCTAAAGATGAATCATCCAATAAAATCGCAGCCAAGACTTTTGCTTTCCGCGAAATGGCAGCTGCTACAAGGAACTTTCGTAGCGAGTGTCTTTTAGGGGAGGGAGGTTTCGGCAGAGTGTATCAAGGACAGCTGGAGGGCTCCGGTCAAGTATGCTATTCAATTCATTTAGTCACCTAAATTATTTAAATATTTTCTTCTTTTTCAGTTGGTTTCTTGGTTCTTTTCGAGCTTTTGTCAAAGGGTGTGGGCCTGTGGGGGTGCTGATCTATTAATAGCATCGGCTTTACTGAAGCTCATACTAAATGCTTACTTGTAAAAAATAGGGATTATTACAAAAACCCTATGAGGCTTGGGCTAATTACAAAAGATTCATAGATGTTTCAAAATTACAAAAAGTCTCCTCAAGTTTGATTATGTCTTAAATTTAAGGGGGTAATTGTAATATTTCTGTAAATATGGGGGGAGTTTGAAATGTTTTTGGCTTATGAAGGGGAAAAAAGAAGACGGAATCAAACTACAACAGTTTTTTTTTTTTGTAATTTTCAAAAATGTCTGGAGTTTTTTGTAACTAGCCCGAACCTCAGGCTTTTTCTTTTGTAATTATCCCTAAAAAATAATATCATGTTTAGCCCTGAAGCATATTGCATTTTGACATCTGCAATCAAATATTGATTAAATATATTTCGTAGGTTGTTGCAATCAAGCAACTCGATCGGAATGGCCTGCAGGGGAACAGAGAATTTCTTGTCGAAGTGTTGATGTTGAGTCTACTTCACCACCCTAACCTCGTTAATCTAATCGGATATTGTGCCGATGGAGATCAGAGACTTCTTGTTTATGAATATATGCCGTTAGGATCTTTGGAAGATCACCTTCACGGTATGTTTGCATAAATAACTATTAAGGGATCATTACAAAAAAAAAAAAAAATTGAGGTTTATTAGTTACAAAAAGCGCCCTCATGTCTGATTATATTTTAAATTTAAGGGTGACTATAATATTTCTATAAATATCCTGGGGGTTCATGAAATATTTTTTGCTTATGAATGTGTAAAATGTAAGACGTAATCAAACCTCAAGATGTTTTTTTTTTAATTTTCAAAAACCAAGGTGTTTTTTGTAATTAGCAAAAACCTCAGGTGTTTTTTTTGGTAATTATCCCTAACTATAATTGCTTAGTTATTAAGTGCTGATTGTTTGAACTTATTCTTCTTCAGATCCCATGCCTGGTAAGAAACTCCTCGATTGGAACACGAGGATGAAAATTGCTGCTGGAGCAGCAAAAGGGTTGGAGTATTTACATGACAAAGCTAGCCCTCCCGTTATTTATCGTGATCTTAAATGTTCTAATATTTTGCTTGGCGAGGGCTATCATCCGAAGCTATCGGACTTTGGCTTGGCCAAACTGGGACCCGTTGGGGACAACACACATGTATCCACAAGGGTTATGGGTACCTACGGATATTGTGCACCGGAGTATGCGATGACTGGGCAGCTGACTCTGAAATCAGACGTTTATAGCTTTGGCGTTGTTCTTCTGGAGATCATTTCGGGCCGGAAAGCGGTAGACAATTCAAAAACCGGTGGAGATCACAATTTGGTTGTATGGGTAAGAACTAATTGTCACCTGTTATTGAGTTATTCTGTCGCAGCTGAAGTTGTTTTGAGATTTTTGGGATGATTACAAAAACTACCCTTGAGGTTTAACTCAATTTCAAAAAAGTTGAGTCATCTTTCAAAATTACTAGTATCCCCTTGATATTTGTGTTCTTTTTACAAATTGCATATTATTGAGGAGGTAATTTTTATTAGAAAATAACAAATACAAACCTCAACGGGGTATTTGTAATACATCAGGTGGATTTTGTAATCGAGGTGTTTTGTTATTAGGCTAAGAGGGTGTTTGGCAGAGGTTATAGGTTCTTAAAATTTGTTTCGCAATTTTTTTTTTCTGAAAAAGCTTATAAGATTTTAAAAAAAAGTTGTTTAGGAACGCATAAGCTGCTGTTAAGAAAAGTAAGGACATCAAAAGTTCTTATCGTAAAAAACTCCACCATCTTATTTTATCCAAACACTTCAATAACTTATTTTTAAAATAAGTTTATCATCTCATAAGCTCTAAAAAGTTACATATCTTATAAGATGTTGGAGTTTATATAGGTCATGTATGCTTGTATTTCCAACCCCCTTTTTCCACTTTCCAACTATTTCGGAAAATGAGTTTATGTTTGTTTCAAAAGTTTTTCAGTAGAAATGAAGTCATTTCCAGTTTTCACTTTTTATGGAAAATATTCTTTTGAAAACACAACCAAACAATTTTTTCATTTCAATTACGCAAACCTAGGTAAAAATACACTACAATCACGCAAACCTATATCAAAAATAAATTTAAAAAACTATAACCAAACATATTCTCATTTTCAAACAGAAATTCAGACAACAAACCAAACATATTCTCAATTCTCACACAAAAACCAATAAAGTTTGAAAATTCATTTTCCAACACTAGAAACTGGAAATTGGACTTGGAAACACATCCATACATCCCCATATATAAGATCTCAATTAATAAGTTTAGCCAAACACCCTCGAAACCTCGATGGTAGTATTTGTAATCGTCCCGGTATTTTATTGCAATGTTTCATCATTGTTATGTTTATTTCTCCAGGCAAGACCATTATTCAAGGACAAGAGAAAATTCTCGCAAATTGCTGATCCGGCACTCCAAGGTCAATATCCAGCAAGGGGCCTATTCCAAGCTCTTGCCATTGCAGCAATGTGTGTTCAGGAGCAACCCAACATGCGGCCCATGATGGCCGATGTTGTCACGGCTCTGACATATCTGGCTTCGCAGAAGTACGACCCGGAAATACATCCTATTCAGAACCCACGCTGGGGATCTTGTACTCCGCCTAGAAGGAATGGCGGTGGATCAGAAAGAGAACAACTGAAAAGATTATATTGAGGATTATAGGTAGGGATAATTACAAAAATCCCCCTCAAGTTCGGGCTAATTACAAAAAGAAAACCCAGAGATTTTTGAAAATTGCAAAAACCCCTCGAGGTTGACCTTGTCCTACATTATCTCTTTTCATAAACAAAAAAACATATTCAAAAACCCCTGATAGTTATAGAATAATTACACAAACTTGAGAGGGTTTTTTGTAATTTTGAAACATCTCTGGGTTTTTTTCGTAATTAGCCCAAACCTCAGGGTTTTTTTGTAATTGTCCCTTGTAGTTATTTATTCTTTGCGTAATTTCCTGGGAACTTTGTTATGAGAAGTATGATTGTCGCATGAACTGCATTGAGTCAGGAGACTGTATTATTTCGGGTATGTGTTTGGCATTATTTGGTAGAACGGTATATCTGGGGCCGTCCGATGCGCCTAGTTTTGTACAGCGTTAGAATAAATGTAGCTAGCTATTATGTCTGTATAACTATAACAGCAAAAAAACAAAACAGTGTATAATGAGTGACTTCGGATTTTTACATAATGCAATTGCCAAGACAATTCTTTTTTCATTAGAAAAATTGCAATACAAGACAGGATCATTATTTAGGATTATTTCTCAGAAAAACAGAAAAAATAATGAATGATTTGTGCCTTAACCATATTATTTAAGACTTTAAAGTCTTCATCAAAATGAAGGGTTAATTATCAAAAGTACCCTTGAGGTTTGACCTAATTACAAAAAAAAAATCCAGCTAACTTTCAAAATTACAAAAAATACCCCCAAGGTTTTATTTTGTCTAACATTTAAACCCTCCTAAGCAAAAAAATTTCAAAATCACTCTTTGTATTTATAAAAATATTGCAGTTTACCCCGAATCAAACCTCAGGGGTATTTTTATAATTTTAAAAGTTAGCTGGGTTTTTTTGTAATTACGTCAAACCTTAGGGGTACTTTTTGTAATTATCCCTCAAAATGAATGATTAGTGCTTTAATCATATTGTTTGAACCATTTCATTCTTAAAAGGGATTAAAATGATACGAACAATTAGCACGACTGGCCAAAAGAAAATAAGAGGGTACATACATAAACTTATTTGTTTACTAAATTGTTGCATCAAGAGTATGAATTATTCATAAATAACAACACACAGAGATATTTCTTCAAAATTTAAATACAGTCTTTTACACACCAGTTGTGAACAATATACGATAACTTGAATCCAAAACGAACATAAAAACGCCAACTTGTTACAGATATCAGCAACGCGCCACCATAATTTAACTTGATGACTGCAAAAGAGAAAAATGTGCAGTTGAGCAGACTTGATTTCTCTCATTCATCTTAGTAACAACAGAAATACAGTAAGTTGTAAAAATGTTATTCAGTATGAGAAACTACCATAAAACGGGCTTTGTAAAACTGAATAAGCACTTTTGGATCACATTTTGTTTGCTTGTAAGCATCAATCTTGTTCATCTCCTGCACAAACATCAAGCCTTTTCACCTCTGGCAATATAAGTAGTGAAAAGCAATGCATAATAAATAGATGGGATAATTACACAAAAAAGTCCGGACTAATTACAAAAAAACCATAGGTTTTTGAAAATTTCAAAAAACCCTTAAATTTAAGACTTATTAAACCTGAGGGGGCTTTTTGTGATTTTGAAACATCTCTAGATTTTTTTTGTAATTAGCCCAAACCCCAGGGGTTCTTTTGCAATCATCCCTAAAAAGATCCTCGCACGTATTAATTTTTTTTTTACTGTCGAAAAAATTGAATTAACCTCAGCAAGCTGAAAGTTTTCGCAAGTACAAACACTATGGTTCACTATTTTTGCACCACATGATAATTACAAATCTACTCATTATGTTTGGGTTAATTATAAAACAACTCAATTATCTTTCAAATTGCAAACACTCCCTTAAGATTTGTATTCTATTAACAACTACCCCTCAAAATGGGGGTGCAATTTGTAATATAAAAACAAATATCTAGGGTATTTGAAATTTTGAAAGATAGTTGAGTTTTTTTGTAATTTAACTAAACCTCGGGATATTTTTTGTAATTAATCCTTGGAAAAATTTGGGTGAGGCACAACAAGACTCAAAAGCATCATCACATGCTTTAGCAGTAAAGATTTATTAGCAGTAAAAATTTATAAGGATTGACAGACCTCCAAATATGCAGCTAGCTTGGGCCTTCCAGATGTTATGTCATACTTAAAAACTTCTTGCAAAAAGATGTGAAACCTTTCAATAAATGGAACATAAGCAGCATCCACCTGAATTTCGATAAATCAATTTGACGAAGATTTAAAATAGAAAGAGAAGGTCTTATCTTATGTGAGAGTCTCATGGATTTAAGTTCGTGAGACGGATCCAACAATACACAAAAAACATGGATCTTTTTCATGGGTTTGGGCTTGGGTTCAAATTTTATTTACATATAGGATCCGTCTCATGAAAAATGCCCATGATACCGTCTCATACAAGTTTTTGCCAAATAGAAATAACACGGTTACACACCATGGTCCAGTTTTATGCCTAAGCATACTTACCTGACTGAATTGACCAAGGAAAAATGGCCCATCATCAAATTTTCCAAGTGATGTTTCTAAGTAATCAAATTCACCACCTGATATCAAATAAATACATGTTAAGTTTGAGCTGTTTGGGAGTAAAATCATATAGCCCGTCACACTACAAACAACAACAACAAACTAAGCCTTAATCCCACTACGTGGGGTCGGCTATACGGATCATATCGCGCCATCGTTTACGGTCATAAGCCATATTTTCGTTTATTTCTAGGTATAACATGTCATGTTTAATAGCTTCTTTCCAAGTCTTTTTAGGCCTACCTCTCCCTCTTTTGATGGGAAAAAAATCATTTTACCAACAGAAAAAACTGTAGGTAAGTATTAACTGTTGGTTAATCAATATTTTATCAGTAAATTTAAAAACTATCAGTAATTGGTTGGTATAGTTGGGATAAAAATAGGTAACTGTAAAATTTAGTGACAAAATCATTTATATCGGTAAACTGAAAGTTTTTTTATTGTGTCAGGAAGGTGAAATTTCATAAAAATGTCTCACCAGCTTCTTTCACAGGGTCTCCTTTGAGTGATGTGAACCCATTTTTCAGAAATGTGTCCAAGTAAGTTATCATCTCTTCAGAAAACTTCAGTTTGGCGGGATCCTGTAGTATTAGTAACATCATATTTTACTGTTATTTTCAGAAATACAACAAGAAGCAGAAAATGTTACAACGAGGGCAGATTATGGAAGTGTTTGCAAACTCTGAAAAAAAAAAAACGATTCTCAACTTCTAGATGGAAAAAATAGTTGTTTTGGCGTCTAAAAGCTGAGAATCACTTTTTTTAGAGTTTGCAAACACTCCCTATGTTCGTTTCTTACATCATGAGGTAACAGAGCTGGTCCATCAAAGTTAATGTCTAAGTATTTTATCAAATTCAAGCTTTCTCCAATGACTTCCCCGTTGTGCTCCAGTGCCGGCACCTAAGGAATAAGATAACATAGTCGAGAGTGACTGAGTGTTTTCATCAACATTTAGAGGGTGCTTGGCTGAGCTTATAAGTTTTTCAAAACATTGAGAGCTAATAAACTACTTTAAATGTGGGGATCACAACTTATCAAAATAAGATCTTATATTAGCAACGTCCTTTGATTTTAACCATTCTGATTATAAAACAGGCATTACTGACATTTTATAAGCTCCGTCATCTTATTTTATCCAAACACTTCGTCGACTTATTTTCAAAATAAGATTTAATGTCTTATAAGATGTAGGATCTTATAAAAAAATTTAAATAAGCGTTATGCAGTTGTTCGGATACTGAATGAAGACAAAATAAAAGATACAAATACCTTATTATCAGGATACAGTTTTTCTTTATACCAAGCAGGTTTGTCTTGAAGGTGAATGGCAACCAATTTGATCTTGTCTTGTAAACCCTGAAGAAATAATAGGAAAATTTAAATATTTACACATAGACAAGTAATACCTTGCTAATTTTTAAAATTTGGTACCAATAAGAATACTACAAGTCTTATAACCTTTTAAAGTTTAAAATTCAGATATTGAGAATAGAAACTAAAGTAAAATAAAAAAAATCAAGAAAAGGAAAAACAGAGAAACAAGAATAGAAAGGACACAGTCATACATACCTTGTAATTCCTTACAATCAACACACGCTGGCAAAAAGGGCACTCGTAGTTCACATACAACCTTCAAAAAACAAACTCATCTCAAATATTTCAAGATCATATATAACAAAAGGGATAATTACAAAAAAAAAAATTGAGGTTTGGGCTAATTACACAAAAAAGCCAGTGGTTTTTGAAAATTATAAGACCGATTTTGTCTTATGGGGATAACTGTAATAGTTTTATAAATATTATGGAGGTTTTGAAATGTTTTTTTTTGTTTTCTAATTGGGAAAAATGTAAAACAGAATCGAATTCAAAGAGGTGTTTGTAATTTTCAAAAACTTGGGTATTTTTGAAATTAGCCAACACTGAGGTTTTTTTTAAAAGGGATAATTACAAAAATCTCCTTGAAGTTTGGGCTAATTACGGAAAACCCAAAGATTTTTAAAAATTGCAAAAAAAAAAACCTTGAGGTTTGAACCCGTCTTAAGCAAAAAAATATTTCAAAACACCCCTGATATTTCTAAAAATATTACAGTTACCCTTTAAATTTAAGACAAAATCAAACTTAAGGGGGACTTTTTGTAATTTTGAAACATCTATGGGTTCTTTTGTAATTAATCTATACCTCAGGGGGTCTTTTGTAATTATCCCAATAACATAACATAAACCATGGTGCCAAAACCAAATAAACACACACACACACACACACACTAGAAAACAAAAGAATATACCTAGTGGTTCCATCAAAGAGTGGTGGTGGATCAGAAGTTGAATCCAAAATTGGAGGAAGAACAACTTGCACGCTACTGTAATTTTCAATCAAACACAATAATTATCACCCATAATCATCATATTAATGATTAAGTCTGATATACAACAATATGCTTTTATTCTTTTTCTGAAAAACATGCACATTAATTAATAATTATTAAATGAGCAGTTACTAGTATACAAAGTTCAATTGTAAACAGTGGAAGTACTTCAAAAACAAAAAAAAAAGGGAAAAAAAAAAAGAAAAACAATATATTCTAACATGGGTGGAGATCTTACGCAGCGGCCATAGTCGTCGGCGATCGGAGCTCGGAATCGAAGCTATAGGATCCGCTAAAGAATTGTGGGATAAATTACATTGTGAAATGTTAATTGTTTATATAATGGGGATATATTTGCTATTTTAATGTAACTAGCTTGGTGCCGTGATGTTTGGAGAATTGACTTCAATTTTATTTTTTTCTATTCAACTTTGTTGGATGTACCAACTACCATGCGTATGTACAAAAAAATAAATATTATGTTGATCCTCTGAATTGTATTGGAAATTTAAAGAATAAATTATAAGCTAAACAAGAAGAGAACCAATCAATCAAATTTGAAAGATCCATGCTTGCATCCATGGCTATGTTTTATAATTTTCCTTCTTTCTTTAGGAGCTTTAAATTAAGGGATAATTACAAAACACCCCTCGGGTTTAGGCTAATTACAAGAAAAAACCAGAGATTTTCAAAATTACGAAAAACAAAACCATCAGGTTTGATTATGCATTAAATTTAAGGGGGTAAATTTAATATTTTTATAAGTATCATGAGGTTTTTGGTATGTTTTTTTACTTACGAAAGGAGAAAATGTAAGGTTTTTTTTTTTTGTAATTTTCATAAACTTTTGTTTTTTGTAATTATCCCAAATCTTAAGGTGTTTTTTGAATTATCCCTTAAATTAATTTCAAGTTCAATCTACAATGTTTTATCTATAAAAAGTCAAATTTGTAGCATTGGCCTATGAGAAGTCGTTAAATGTTGTTGGTGTTGCAAGTATGATGTTTGGAGTACGACTATACAAATGGGTACGTTTTTTTTTTTTTTACCTTATTTGGTGCAAGTTTTATTAATGTTTGTAATTTGATCCATAACGTCGTTGCAATATTTGAATTCTCTTGAACTTAATACATATTTAGTGTGAATAGATTTTTTTTCTGCCATATAATTAGATTGATTAAGTGTTATAAAATTCAATAAACTAGTAAAAATATATTCAGTTTGAGGTTAATAATAATTGAGGTCTTGGTCAAGAATTAATATGAAACTTTTGATGCTCAGCAAAGCCCTGCCAATTTATTAGTATTTAATTTTAAGTACGACCAAATCAAATAATTTAAAATTAGAATTATAAGATTATTGGACTTTAACAATGTTTAGTATTCAAATCCAGCAAGTGATACTGATGATGCAAGGGATTACATAATAAAATGCAATTAGGATAAAGGACTATTGGCAAAACTTCTACTTTTAAATACTTAAAAAAATTCAAAATTATTGAAAAAGTAGAAAGAAAAAAAAAGAAAATTTAAAGTGGTAATTATAGTATATGGTAAAAAACAAAATATATGAGATTTTTAATAATGTGATATAAAAGTAGCAGAAACATTGAGGAAATATATTAAAATAAATTTCTATATATTTGTAAAAATACCAGAAGCACTTAACTTCACTCCATATTCAAGCAGAGACAGAATAACAAGTTGACAATAGCACATATTATTGCATAATGCTCACACCATATACCTATAAGTAGTACAACTTAACATGACCTCATAAGGAGGATCCAAATATGAAGCTTATTACAACATATTTGTTAAGAGCTGCATTCGGAGCATACTACTGAGGATCTATTTCATAAAACACGGCAACATTTAGTAAACAACATAGCCGGGACGGCATATAACGCCTATGTGCTTCGACATATTTCAGTAGCAGAATAGCATCATCGTTCAACTCTAAGCCTGCAAATGAAAGAATGCGAAATTAAGCAATCTAAATAATAGCATTTAGAGAAACAGAAAGAGTTGGTGAAGTTGTGACATCAATGTCCAAGAGGGATTACCAGAAAACGGCTTTTATACACGGACACAATATGTTCAGGGTTGCCCTTTGTTGGTTTGTAAGCATCAATCTTGTTTATTTCCTGGACAAGTAACATGAAAACATGTAATTCAAAATCCAGTCTTTATATTGTAATAAAAATACAGGAAGGCACAGTGAAAAGTGAAAACCTTCATCCAAGAGAGAACTATTAATTACAAAAAATACCCTTGAGGTTTGACCCAATTACATGAAAACCCAGTTAACTTTCAAAATTACAAGAAAAAATACTCCTGAAGTTTTATTTTGTCCACCATTTACCCCCTTCATAAATATAAAACATTTCAAAATCCCCCCTCATTTTATAAAAATATTACAGTTAAACCCATTAATTTTAACACGGAAAAAAACCTCAGGGGTACTTTTAGTAATTTTGAAAGTTAACTGGGTTTTTTTGTAATTAGGTCAAACCTCAAGGTTACTTTTTGTAGTATCGAAGTGCAGTGAAAACAGATACAGACGACAGAAGCAATGTAACACAATTTAACATACACCTTAACGCACTAAGAAGAAACTCTTTTTTTTTTTTTTTTTTTTTATCGGTACTAAGAAGAAACTCTTAAAACAGAAAGAATGTGGTTCATAGAATTTGTACCAGATGCAAAACAACTAGCAAACAATCATCTAGGCAACTACTAAAGCAGAGACCACCGTGTCCAATGTATAAACAAATTTATAAAGCGCAAAAGCTTTTTCGAATATTATCCCAATAGTGAACAGATGAGAAAATGGAAGTACCTCAATCCATGTGGCTAATTTTGGTCTGCCTGATGTAATATCATATTTCCACACTTCATGCAAAAAGATTTGAAACCTCTCAACAAATGGAGCATAGACAGCATCCACCTGTGGAGAAAAATCCATTAATCAGAAAAGAATAAACTAAAAAAATGTGCATCCGCAGCGCAAACCCTACTTGTTCCTCATCAATGAGGAAATTTTAATGCTTTATTCAACAGATAGTATATAAGTCTTGCCAGTGCTTTTCATTCTATTTTGGGATAATTACAAAAACCTCCCTGAGGTTTGGTCTAATTACAAAAAAAACCCGTACATGTTTTAAAATTACAAAAGACCACCTCAAATTTACTTCTAGCTTAAGTTTAAGAAGTTAACTGTAATATTTTTGTAAGTGTCAGGAGTGATTTTGAAATATTTTTATTTATGCAAAGGAAAAATATAAGACAGAGTCAACCTCAAGGGGTTTTTTGCAATTTTCAAAAAACTCTGGGTCATTTTGTAATTAGCCCAAACCTCAGGGAGTTTTTTGTAATTATCCCTTCTATTTTTGTATTTTGTCTTTCTGAGGGCACAACACTAAAATCAGTGGCGGACGCAGGATTTCGGCTTTGGGGGGGGCGAAAAACGGACCGAGTTTATAAATTTAAGCTATGCGATTTTTTTTTCATATGCTAACCATAATTAATGGCTTTTTATATTGTAAAAGACAAATATTTGAAGTTTTTATCAAATTTTGGGGGTGAAATTGTAAATTAATTCATTTATTTTACCTTCTAAAAAATAATTTGGAAAACTTTTGGGGGGAAAATTTTTTGGAAAATTTTTGGGGGGGCAATTATAAATTAATTCATTTATTTTACCTTTTAAAAAATAATTTGTAAAACTTTTGGGGTTGAAAAAAGAATTTTGGAAAATTTTGGGGGGGCAGTGGCCCCCCCTTGTGTCCGCCGGTGGCTGAAATACTACTTACTTGACTGAACTGGCCAAGGAAGAAAGGTCCATCGTCGAACTTATGGAGGGCAGTCTCCAAGTAATCAAATTCAGCACCTGGTGCAGCAATATGAATTAACTTAAGTTTTAACCCAATAGTATCACAACATACAGATTCTTGAAGCGAAACTGACTAGAGGCCAGCGAGATTACCGGCTTGTTTTACAGTATCTCCTTTGAATGATGTGTACACATTTTTCAAGAATGTGTCAGAGTAGGCTATCAACTCTTCAGCAAATTTCTGTTTGGCCGGATCCTAAGCATTTCATTGTGCACCAATAATGTGAAATATGAGACAGAACGAGAAGGAAAGACAAATTTTTATCAAGAAAAAATAGGTTCAATTTCTAATCTTACATCAGGTAACAGAGCTGGTCCTTTAAAGTTGGCATCTACGTATTTAACCAAATCCAGGCTCTCTCCAATAACTTTGCCATTGTGCTCCAACGCCGGCACCTACAAACGAACAAGAGTGAAAGATAAGCAAGGTTCGCATTTAGTTTGTCAACTAAGTAACAAGTTCATTGCTCTCTGGATGTAGTTCTAAACATTTTCATCTTCATCTATGATCAAACCATCAAGTTGAACAATACATAAATACATACGGTATTTGTACTCGGATAGTATGGAGTAATCAAGAAATCATTCAAAATACTTGGTGAAGACATGAGTCCAATAAACTACCTTATTTTCAGGATACACTTTCTCCTTGTACCAAGCAGGCCTGTTTTGAAGGTCAATTGGAACCAATTTTATCTCATCATGTAAACCCTGGATATGTTCAAGAACAAAGAACTCAATCAGTAATGGGTCGAATCCCAAACAGGGTCTTGCACAAGAAAATGGCACACACAAAGCAAAAGTAATGAAACAAAACCAAGGAGAAATTATCGGCTAACACACACACCTTGTAGTTCCTGACAATCCACACACGCTGAGCAAATGGGCAATGGTAATTGACATACAACCTTCACAAATCAAAAGCAGGATTCACATTATTCCGTGATCATACACATAAACACTTAAATCTGGGTACCAAATGATAATAATCATGCATTGGTGCTCACATTCATACAAGCAAATGCACATGTTCCACATGAAAGATTCAGCAAATGAAATGAAATATTATACATATATATATATATCATCAACTACACCTTATCCCACTATGTGGGGTCGGTGGTGTGAAGTTTATAGTGTCAATTAATTATCTAAAATTAGTTAACACTACAAATTCACACAAAAAGCAAAGTGGCAAAGTTTTACGCCGGATGCCCTTCCTGACGCAACCTTCATACGAAGGAGAAATAAGATGAAATTCCAAAACCATCATCATCATAAGTTTTTCCACTTGCATGGAAAATACGATGAGACGGCGATGAGTTGAGGTAGTTGCTCTAGTCATATCCCATTACATAATTGATATAGTAAAATCAACATGTACATCATGACCACATATATCCACATATATATATATATATATATATGTGTGTGTGTGTATATATATAGGTATAATTGATGAGAGTACCTAGTGGTTCCATCAAAGAGGGGTGGCGGTTCAGAAGTAGAATCCAGCGACGGAGGAAGAATCTCTTGTACAGCACTGTGAATTTCAAATCACCATAACTATTTAACACCATTAACAAGTAAAAATTCAACAACAAAACCCATATGAAATTCTGGAACAGGGACATGCTGCATGCACAATTTTTTGGCCTACGACTAATTAACTTAAAAACCCTAAGGTTGTAGTTGGATTTGAGCTGGGGAATTGGGAAAATCATTCGAAAATGATTCCATCTGAGATAGATTTGAAATTTTGGTAACTCAAAAAAATAATTCAAAGTAGAAGCTCATGAATTTGAAAATCATGTCACCCAAACAAGCTGGATTTATTACTAAGGAAATCTTAACTTCAAATCCACCGATCCAAATGAAGCCTAAGATTATAGAGATAAAAAAAAAACTACAATTCCACTACTAAAAGACATAATCGATGTTATAATGGATGAAAAGAACAATAGAACGTAACCCCCAACAAGTAAAACAGAACAAAAGTAATATGTAAATGGAAAACTCACGGAGCAGCCATTAGAGTTTGTAAAGGCTTCAAGGCTCAAGCTAATATCTGAAGCTGATAGTTCAAGAATTTTCTAGTGCAATAGAATTGCGGTGTATCTATTAGTTTATATAGTTGTGAAAGCTGGGGGAGGTAGAAAATCCATGGGGATGCTGTCGACAGTGATGACGTAATATTTGAAAGGAAATTGTATTTGGACAATAAGGGGGGAAAGGAGTGGTTTAAAGATAAACATGAAAATAATATTAATTCTCGGTAAGTAGAAAAAATCTGATTATCCCCGAAAGAAAAATGAAAACCATTGAGATGAAGATGTATTCAGACGGTTTTCAGGCCCTATTCATTCATATCGGTACTAGGATTGTTACAATTTTCTAGCGCTTATTGTGTAGAGATACACTTAGACCTCTATAAATTAATAACTTTGGAACTGACAATATTTATTAATATAACAAGATACTAAATTAGCGAATTATTGATTTTGTTTGTTCCCCAAGTCGGGACCTGTTGGGTTGGGTTTCCTCATTTGTGGAGATGTCCCAAAATACCCAACATAAGGATGTGGGTTAAATACAACATTGAAGGACATTTTTGTCATTATACTTGAAGGGGCATTTTTGACATTACTCTAGTCTCTTATGCCTTGTATACCTGATTGTAGCTGGTCAGTTTTTCAGTCCAAGAAAAAGAGAGAAAAGTGAGCTGCCAATATAGAGAGAAAGAAAAAGAAAAGAATCCCGCAAGTCACCTGTGCAGTAAATTTCCAGAGGTGATCGCCGGCAATCGGACCGTTGGATCACAGTGAAACTTTGAGGTATTGTTCCTAACACATTGAGCTTCAGTTTGAACGGTGGAGATCGGGTTTGGAGCCTTCTATTGTGAGTAATAGACGAAGAACACAGAGGTGTCTGTTTTTCGGATCTAACTGCAGCAGGTTCAGTGTTGAAGCTGTTCCGGGCGTTTTAACCGTTGGATCGGGCTGAAATTTGTATATGTGGTTCGGGACAACCTTGGGTCGATTCTGAACGGTGGAGATCGTGATTGGTATTCTCTATTGTCAGATATTAATTTCGGACAGCAGGGTGTTGGGTGAGGTCTTTCAATTCTTTCATTAACAAGATTGTGTATATCTTGTGTTTGTGATTGTATCACTTGTGGCAGATTGTTGTTGAACTTGTTGTACCCTATTTTGATTATAGTGGAGATTTGGGGTGGACTACGGTCCCGTGGTTTTTACTCCTCACACCGGGAGGTTTTCCACGTAAAAATTGCTTGTGTCGTTTTTATGTTTTGTGTTGAATTTTTGCTGCACTTGTGGTTTGGATTGCTTGCTGTTATTTCCTACTAGGTTCACACAAGAGAGGGATAATTTATTTTCATTGCGTTTGTGAGTTTATCCCAACAAAGTGGTATCGAGCCACGCGCAGTGTGCTTTCTGTGCCTTGTGGTGAACATGGAAACTAATACAAGTCGAATGGTGAACCTTAATGGTTCTAATTATCAAATATGGAAAGGAAAAATGGAAGATCTTTTGTATGTTAAGGATTATTATGCACCCGTGTTTGAAACTTCAAAGCCTGATAATAAAACGATCTTAAATGGAAGATATTGCATGACAAGTATGCGGGTATATTAGGCGGTGGGTGGATGATAATGTTTTGAACCATATTAGTGATGAAACACATGCACGATCTTTGTGGCAAAAACTTGAGCAATTGTATGCTAGAAAAACGGAAACAACAAATTATTTTTGATCAAACAAATGATGAGTTTGAAGTACAAAGATGGAACTCTATGTGAGATCACTTGAATGCATTCCAAGGTATTATCAATCGATTAGTGGGATGAATATCAAGTTTGATGATGAAGTACGGGGGTTGTGGATTCTTGGTACACTCTCCGGACTCGTGGGAGACGCGTTTAGGGCGTCTTTGTCTAATTCGGCCCCGGATGGTGTCATTACCATGGATTTGGCCAAGAAGCGGTGTTCGAATGAAGAAATGAGAAAAAAAGTCACGGGGTTCATTCACACATCGGATGTCTTGTTACGAGAAAAGAGGGGAGAAGTAAAAGCGGGTCCGAAGGGTAAAGATAGAGGCGGGAAGCAAATCCAGCGGATATGCTTGCGAGAATGCTACCATTGTGGTATCAAAGGGCATATAAAGAAGCATTACATGCGAAAAGTGGAAGCAAGAAAACAAGAAAGATAAGGAAAAGAAAAACAAAATGATGACGGTAATGGTGATGATCGTGTTTCTCTTTATCATGGTGATTTCCTTATCGCTCATGAATTTGATATTGTTAATCTTGCATGTAATGAGGCTAGTTGGGTAGTTGATAGTGGTGCATCTATTCATGCTACATCTCAAAAATATTTATTCGCATCCTATACATCCGGTGACTTTGGAAATGTTAGGATGGGTGACAATGGTTTAGCTAAGGCGATTGGTATGGGAGATGTGCATTTGGAGACTAGCAATGGTACATTGTTGATTTTGAAAAATGTTAAACATGTACCGATCTTCGTTTGAATTTGATTTACTTTGGAAAACTTGATGATGAGGGTTTTGCGCGGATGTTCTCTAATGGTCGGTGGAAACTCACCCGGGTTCTTTGGTTGTGGCTAGAGGCCACAAGTATTCTTCATTGTATTTAATGCGAGGCAAAACAATTTGATCGCTCTATAAATGCAATGAATGATGGAAACAAAATTGAATTGTGGCACAACAGACTTAGTCACATTAGTGAGAAGGGGTTGAAGATTTTGGCCAAGGAAAATCTCATTCCAGATATAAAGAATGAAACATTGGAAAAATGTGGTCATTGCTTGCGAAAAAGCAGACCAGAGTTGCCTTCAGGACATCATCTCCTTCGAGAATGCCAGGTATACTTGATTTGGTATATTCTGATGTTTGTGGTCCTATGAAAACAAAAACACTTGGTGGTGCTCTCTATTTTGTGACTTTTATAGATGATCATTCAAGGAAGTCATGGGTTTATACCAAGACAAAAGACCAAGTGTTCGATGTGTTTAAACAATTTCATGCATTGGTTGAGAGACAAACTGGAAAGAAATTGAAGTGCATCAGAACTGATAATGGGGGTGAGTATTTAGGTTCTTTTGATGAGTATTGCAGACAACAGGGTATTCGACATCAAAAGACACCTCCTAAGACTCCTCGCCTTGAATGGGGCCGAAAAGGATGAACAGGACATTGGTTGAAAGGGTGAGATGTTTACTTTCAGAAGCAGGTTTGCCTAGATCATTCTGGGGTGAGGCTTTGAGTACAGTTGTACATGTTTTGAATCTCACACCTTGTGTTCCTTTAGATTTTGATGTTCCAGACAGGGTATGGTCAGGGAAGGATATTTCATACAACCATCTGCGTGTTTTTGGATGTAAAACATTTGTTCATATTCCAAAAGATGAAAGGTCTAAACTTGATGGTAAGACTCGACAGTGTGTATTTCTTGGTTATGGGCAGGATGAGTTTGGTTACAGGTTTTATGACCCAGTGGAAAAGAAACTCATCAGAAGTCGAGATGCTGTATTTGTTGAAGATCAGACCATACGGGACATTGAAAAAGCAGATAAAACAACTAAATCCAATGATGATTTGGTTGATCTGGATGTGACTCCTCCACAACATGTGCCAGTACAGGTTGATGATGATGCCCAGAATAATCAACCTGATCTTGATGACATTGATGCTCCTACACAAGTTGAAGAAGATAATGTAGATGAAACAATGCCACCAGCAGATGATCAAACAGTAGAGGTTGAGGCTCAAATCAGAAGGTCTACCAGAGTTTCAGTACCTTTGACGAGATATTCTGCTAGTGAGTATGCATTATTAACAGATGGGGGAGAGCCAGAAACATATGAAGAAGCAATAGAAGATGCACACAAGAATGAGTGGCTTGATGCAATGAAAGATGAGATAAAGTCCTTGCATGAGAATGACACATGATTTGGTAAAGTTACGAAGAAAAAAAGAGCTTTGAAAAATAAATGGGTGTACAGGTGAAGCAAGACGAACACACTTCACGACCACGGTTCAAAGCCAAATTAGTTGTCAAAGGTTTGATCGGAAGAAAGGTATTGATTTGATGAGATCTTCTCTCTGTTGTTAAGATGTCATCGATTAGTGTTGTACTTGGTTTAAGCGGCAAGTCTTGATCCGGAGATTGAGCAAATGGACGTTAAGACAAACCCTTTCTTCATGGTGAATTGGATAGAAAATCTACATGGATCGGCCCGAAGGTTTCCGGGTAAAAGGAAAAGAAATTATGTGTGCAAAGCAAGAAAAGTCTTTATGGCTTGAAGCAAGCACCGAGACTATGGTATCGAAATTTGAGTCGATTATGGGGGAGCAAGGCTACCGAAAAACTACTTCGATCATTGTGTATTTGTACAAAAATTCTCGATGACGATTTCATCATATTATTGCTCTCGTAGATGACATGTTGATTGTTGGCGAAAATACTTGAGAATTGATTGAAGATGCGAGTTGAGCAAATCTTTTGCCATGAAGGATTTGGGGCCAAAGCAAATACTTGGTATTAAAATTTCCGGGATAGAGGAAATAAAAGGTTATACATGTCACAGAGCAATACATTGTGAAAGTGCTTGAAAGATTCAATATGATCAAAGCTAAAGTGGTTAGTTCTCCTCTCGCTACACACTTCAAGCTTGGTGCTCATCAAAGCCCTTCTGACGAAGAAAAGGAAGATATGGCAAGAATTCCATATGCTTCAAATGGGAAGTTTGATGTATGCAATGGTGTGCACGAGGCGGATATAGCTTATGCGGTCGGTGTTGTTAGTCGTTACTTGTCTAATCCAGAAAAAGAGCAATCGAATGCGGTGAAGTGGATATTGAGATATCTACGTGGTACTTCTAGTTTGAGGCTCACTTTTGGTTGTGGAAAACCGTTGCTAGTGGGCTACATCGACTCGGATATGGCGGTGATGTGGATACACGAAAATCTACTTGAGTTACTTGATAACTTTTGCGGGTGGTGCCGTGTCATGGCAATCAAGATTGCGAAATGTGTTGCACTCTACAAATGACGAGTATATTGCAAAGAATCAAGCTTGTAAAGAGTTGTTGTGGATGAAGAAATTCATGGAGGAGCTTGGTTTTAACCAAGAGAGGTGCGTAGTATTTTGTGATAATCAAAGTGCTATTCATCTTGGTAAAAATTCTACATTTCATGCGAGATCAAAACATATTGATGTACTGCGGTATCATTGGATGAGAGACGTTATCAATGACAAGTTACTTGAACTTGATAAAATTCATACGGATGATAATGGTGCCGATATGATGACTAAGGCATTGCCAAGAGAGAAACTTGATGTTTGTCGGTTGATCGCCGAATGGTGAATCCCTCCACATAATCGGAAAGGGGAGATTTGTTGGGTTGGGTTTCCTCATTTGTGGAGATGTCCCAAAATACCCAACATAAGGATGTGGGTTAAATACCACATTGAAGGACATTTTTGTCATTATACTTGAGGGGCATTTTTGACATTACTCTAGTCTCTTATGCCTTGTATACCTGATTGTAGCTGGTCAGTTTTTCAGTCCAAGAAAAAGAGAGAAAAGTGAGCTGCCAATATAGAGAGAAAGAAAAAGAAAAGAATCCCGCAAGTCACCTGTGCAGTAAATTTCCAGAGGTGATCGCCGGCAATCGGACCGTTGGATCACAGTGAAACTTTGAGGTATTGTTCCTAACACATTGAGCTTCAGTTTGAACGGTGAAGATCGGGTTTGGAGCCTTCTATTGTTAGTAATAGACGAAGAACACAGAGGTGTCTGTTTTTCGGATCTAACTGCAGCAGGTTCAGTGTTGAAGCTGTTCCGGGCGTTTTAACCGTTGGATCGGGCTGAAATTTGGATATGTGGTTCGGGACAACCTTGGGTCGATTCTGAACGGTGGAGATCGTGATTGGTATTCTCTATTGTCAGATATTAATTTCGGACAGCAGGGTGTTGGGTGAGGTCTTTCAATTCTTTCATTAACAAGATTGTGTATATCTTGTGTTTGTGATTGTATCACTTGTGGCAGATTGTTGTTGAACTTGTTGTACCCCTATTTTGATTATAGTGGAGATTTGGGGTGGACTACGGTCCCGTGGTTTTTACTCCTCACACCGGGAGGTTTTCCACGTAAAAATTGCTTTGTGTCGTTTTTATGTTTTGTGTTGAATTTTTCTTTGCACTTGTGGTTTGGATTGCTTGCTGTTATTTCCTACTAGGTTCACACAAGAGAGGGATAATTTATTTTCCGCTGCGTTTGTGAGTTTATCCCAACAGGACCAACTAAAAGTATTATTTAAACGAGTTAATGTAATTACAGGCCAAATAGCACCGAATTATTGCATGTTACATTTTTGCCCTTTATGGGGAGTTAAAAGAAGAAGAACCATGAGAGTTTTTTTTTAACACAATTCCAATTTCTATGATAGTATTTAAAAGAAACACTATTTATCTCATCCAATATCGTTGTAAATATTACAATTGTCGACCATTAGTTCTAAGAAATATTTTGTGAAATATGATAAAGAAATAAATTTTGTAGGGATAACAAAATTCTAATAGAGAAAGGAAAACACAGAGTAGCAGAAGTTATCAAACATTTTAAATCCTCTAAACTACATAAACATAATTTCAAATCAAATAAATTCCAACTAAAACCCATCAATATATTCAATGCAATTTGCGTTGCTAAAAGAAATTTTAAATATTTTGAGAAGATTCTAATTCGCCGGGAAAATATGATAATATTTGATAATAATAATAATAAGTATTTAAAATAATTGAATAAGGACAAAGTTTGACGATAAGCTAAGTAGAACTCTATTTGTATTTTCATATTATGTAAACATAATTCATAAAGACATTAACTATCATATTGAAACTTTAAAGTAGCCAAACAGAGTATATAATGTATAATTTACAAAGAATGTCAAAAACATAAGCTAAAAGTTCCAAAAAAAAGAATGTAGTAAGCATCAAAAAATATAACGCCAACATGAAATACCAATCTTATTAATTTGGAATTGATTATAGAATTTATTGGCCAGATAAGCGTGTTCATGGCGGTATCATATTACGCCTTACTCGTGATTATCCTTCCTCTGTCTTCCGAAAAAGAAAAAAATGGTAAATCTCATTTTGCCCCCCAATACTCTTCTTGTGTATCACTTTACCCCTTGTACTCTCAAATGTATCACTTCGCCCCGCATACTCTCAATTAATACCACTGTATCCCCTTATACTTTTAAAATATTATTCTATACTCAAAAAAAAAAAGGAACAATATAACAACAAAAAGAACTCATCTATCTGAATCTCCAAAAACGGAAATAGACAACTGCAGCATCGCAGTAAAATGCAACTGTCCTAGCAGATGCTGAAAGGAAAAAAAAAAAAAAAAAGGATAATACATTTTGGATTTTTGGTGTGTGTGTGTGTGTTTTCAGTCAGACTTCTTCATTAAACTCAGCAACACCCCGGTCAACAGCGATGTGGCCACCAATCCAAGGGAAACCTCAGTTGATATATGAAAACCTGGAGATTGGAGAAGAGTCAAACAAGAATGACACACATTCTAAATTCTACAAAATAACAGCTATATATGATGAGCAAATGGAGCTTATTGCAATCAGAGACGCTTACCGAAGAAATCTAGTATCATTTTACACCCTATAAATCCCAGAACAACAGCAATGGCTGGCTGAAACAAAATCGGGAATAACATTAGCAGATGCTAAAAGTTTGTCACACATTATGAAGACAGAAAAATGACAAATTAAAATATTAAAGAGGTTTAAGCAAAACATAAATGTTGCATAAAGTGAAGCCTTAAATCATCACTTTCCCGGTTTTTGAGCATGAAACAGTCATTTTGTGCTTTGTCGATTAAACTTTACTTAAATTTCTCTTATGCTAATAAAAAGTAGTAATTCTCAGAAATTGAAATCAAACTACCACAACATTTCCCTCCATTATCTATTTCTGCCGATTAGGTAAACAAGAAGGAAAACCAATGCTGTCCTCAGTCCAGTACCGTTTTCTATCCATCTATTATTTCCTCACTGGAGGGTTAAGAATAAAGCATTCCAAAACTGAGTAAAGACCCTATTGTTTAACAGTAGCAATAAAATTAGCAGACACACTGCTCTTAAAGCTTTGTCTATGGATAACCTCAATCAGACTCAAGTTGGCCATTAATAATATCAAAAGAAAAGGTGGACCAACATGAATTGTGTGACCACAGACAGCATATAGCCCCAAACCGCATAGCAGCATCTCAAACGGAAACTGACGAAGCAAAATCACAGCATCCGAAATTCAAACTCAGCAAACATATCTCACCTGCAAATACTCCAAATCTCCCATGCTTTCTGAAATGAGTGTGAAGTATGACCTTAAACCTACAAAATGAAAAATTTTGTATAACAATCCTTCCAAAATTTAAATGCCTGTTATAGAACCAGATTTACTGTGTGTGGAGGGGGTGGGGGGAGCCATTTCACATTAAATCCTGGTTGATAAGCCAACTGGTCTAAGAAAACTGATCATGATGCTCCAAAAATATGGCATCTAGCACTGCTAGCATATTGTCATGAATTAAGTATGGAAAGTGAAAATAACATAAAACATCGACTTCTGGTATTCCTGAGTTAAGATATCATCTGTGGTGCCTCAAATGTTATCAGCTATCATGATTCATGAAAACTATGTGGAAGACTACAAGAGAGGGATAAAGGAAGAGAAAGAACCTAAAATGGCAAAGAGATTAGATGAAAAAACTATGAAAGGATCCCGCGTGACACCAAAAACCGCTGGTATGGAGTCAACCTGATAAGCAAGAAAATAAAAAGCCCATGACAATAATACATCAAACTTTTAATTCGTCGAACGTGTCTGACTTTGCAGATGAACAGGATACCCACAGCAAATGCAATGTCGCTGAGTTCAATAACCGCTACTGTCAGAAGCAAAGGTGTAGCCTGCCCAAAATGTTTGACTCCTGTTAGAAACCAAGTTAAAAATCAATTCGAAGAAATTTATTTGAGCATATACTGTAAATGTTATAGATATGTTATATGTGCTTTAAGTCCTCTATGGCAACTGGACATATCTATATGGAGAGTGTCGAGTAACTAGAGTCTATGTTAGTGTAGGTCTTGGAAAATTTTGGCCATGTTTCACAAGGCAGGGTCACATAAGTTAAAGTAGCTAGCCTAATCGAGAACTTACTTTCCACACGCCATCTTGAATAGTTATAAATCGATTCCCGTCATAATTAGCTGCAAATTGGAAAGCATGGACGGAGTTAACATCACGTCATATTATAAACCAAATAATTTATAATGGGGGTATTAACTGCCAAAACAGCAATCCTGAGAATGATAAACATGAGAGGAGCAAAGATGAAGAAGCAGAAATGAATGAACTAAAACTAAAATACAAAATAAGATCAGCACAAAAGCTCAAATTGAGATCTGGAAAACGACCCAAATGAACTACGCTCGAGTTTCATAATGATGTGTGGCAAGCATGGCCGAAGATTAATATAATAGGGAAATCCTCGAAATTGAGCTTAAGATTTAGAATTTTAAATTACACTCCAGCTAAAGCCTGTAAATTTCTGAAAATGTGCTGGCTTGACAAGTCTGCACCTCTAACTAAAGCAAGTCTAACCAATTTCTACCCTTCTTTAGTAACATATGAACTTTAGAAAGCAAATGTTCTTTTACCTGCTATGGGACAAATTTCTCAAGTCCCCAACTGTACCAGATATCCAATTCAATGTGCCATACCACCAATTGTAACAAAAAGAACTATAATACTTGCACAATCAATTTCCGAAAATGTAAGAGTGAATTCAACCCTGCATGCTTTATGCAAAGGTGGGGTTGCACACATTTGCTTTTGTGTGTGTGTGTGTGTGTGTGTGTGAGAGAGAGAGAGAGAGAGAGAGAGAGAGAGAGACCTTACAAGTTACAGGGATGAATTTCTGGCATGTCTTTACAATGAAATTATCTGAGAGATCAGTATCTTCATCACCTTCACCAAATAACTAAGACAAATAAAACAACAATAAGAGCACAGAAATCAAGAAACCAAAAGCCTAACCCATTACAGCATGCTAATAAAACAGGAAAAGCAGTAAAATGTCATCGAACATAGGAAGAACGAACCATTATATGGTAAAGGAATAAATCAAATATTCATGCTATTCATGTATTACGGCAGATTTTTCAGCTTCTATTTAAAGTGGTCCAAGGCAGGTCCACCATCAAGAAAATATGTAAACTTGGATCTGCCTTTATTAAAAGGCTCAATGGAATGTTTGTTCATTGAGCATAGTCAAAAAGATTTGTATATATATTCAATAAGTGGATCCGAGCCAAGCCATATCTTTCATCCGGTTTCTTCTTCCAAATGGCACTGAGGAGGGTTAGAGGAATTTCTACATAAGATCAGTGGAAAGTCGCAAGGCAATATCATAGAATTTCTTCTAGATTTTCATTAATACACATGATTATCTGAACTACAAGTTAAAGAACCACATACACTAAACAATCAATTTACTATAGTACTTGACGAACTCTGGTGGAAGTTCTTTCTGAATTTCATGAATTGAAATTAAACAGCTCGTATCAAGTGGGACTAAAGTTTCATTCAAAAGACACAATTTTAAAAGTAATAATGACATATATGACATAAATTTTCTTCTTCATGTTTAATCTACATAAACCTAACTATGTCTATTGTTGTGCATGGCTAGGTTTAATTGCATTCTCTAAATGTAGCTGAATTTTGAGTTTCATTTATACAAGAGAAGCAACTGAATAAATTACAGCTAGTAGCAGTTACATGTGCTCGGAGAGAAATGCAACCTTGAATGACGAGTATAGTAGTACCGTTGCCAGCAATAGGTTAACCGCCTCAAATCTCTAACGATGAGATAAGAGAAAAAGAAAATCATAAATTAGAAGAAAGCAAAAGGTAGTAAAGTTTGAATAGGCTCAAAGATACAAACCCTCATTCATGTGTTTAGCTATCTATGTATTAGCATACTGAGAATAAAAAAGCGAAGATTCGTAAATGACCTGAAGTGTTGCTGTTCCAAGAAGTATTATTGACAACCGGAAGATTATTGCACCAGCAATACCATAAGAAAGCACCCGATTCTATTTTTCCATCAACACATGATTCCACCAAAGGAAACAACAAGAAGACCAGGTAAGTAAATCTAGTTGTATTTTGAAGAAATATGACATAAAATAACATGTGAAATTTTTCATGAAAAATGAATGTAATGCTAGACCTGATAATTGAGTGGCACTTTGAAATACTTGAATATTAGGACAAATACAAATAGATTGTCCACAGATAAACTCTGCTCCAGTAGATACCTGGAAATTGAAAAAAGACTACAATCATGCATGTATAAAAATATACAAACACAGAATAGCACATTCCACGTGCTAACAAGCAAGGATGAGAAAATGAAGTTATACATAATCACTTATGAGCACATTATAAAAGGGTAAACAAAGTCTACTCAACAATCACTCAAGATTGGTGGTAATACATCCTTCTGAAAGCGAAAAAAGCGTACTCAAATGAAACAAAAACATAAAACCCTAAAGGAAATGCAATCCGGGAGCAAGCTAGGAGTGAGAAGTGCACATCCCAAGAGAATTGACTTTTGTAATAGCCAGATCTTCCAAAAAGAAAAAGGTATTAGAATTTCCAGGTAATGTTGTATTGCGGAAGTGCACCCTTGGAGGGTCAATGGCCATAAAAAAGTTTAGACTATCTAGACATCTATAAATATTTCTCAACTTTTTTTTTGTGAAATTTTAATTACATGACAAACACCAAAAAGGAAAGAATATGATGTTTATCAGCGACTACTTCAAGCGCTTGCATAGAACTACAAACTGGTGTGTCGTTAGAAGGTCAATGCCCATACCCAGCGAAAAACTCAGATGCCTTGCCAATTCCATCTTTGAAACCCAAACCAACTCCAAATGCCACAGCCGAGAACACCTACAACAACGATTTTCTATATTGACTTCAGTTCAGTTTACTCATGAATAGAAAGTCAAAATAAGCATGGCAACAATTATGGTCAGGAAATACATACGCATAAGCCTACAGTTCTGAGGGAAGTGGCATAATCTGCAGTTGTTGAAGTCGTCTCTCCTGAAATAGCACTAGGGGTATCATCACATGAGCTCTCATCTCTTGCTGCAATATTAATAGCCAGCCACAACAATTAATAACAGAATATACCAGCATTTTCATATTTATGCATGCAATTTGACCTAGAAAGCCTCAGCAGAGAAAGCATTAACAACCTATTGAATTTCAGTTTCAAATAAGGATCGACAACAGAAAGCTTCAATTAAAACCTACAACCATTTGTGCCAAGGGATGCAAAAGATATGAATGCAAGCAAAAGTAAGGGAGACTTTTTTACATGCACAAAGCTTTTAATTGCCAGCAGATAAACAAATTTTTTTTTTACGTAATCTATCAGCAAAATAAATGAATACTCGGTTTTCTCCATTTCCGCTTTCAATCCGATATCCAAATGACAGATATCTATCAGCCAGAATAACAGTAACAAAAAAGTATAGTACATGAAATAAAATAATTCATCATGAAAATTTAATTCATAAATTTTGGTAATGCAACCAAACATCCCACAATCTAGACCACTACGAACATCGGAAAAAGTGCATGAATTCTGGAAATGCAACCAAATTAGCCACAACAAGCTATGCCACCAACGACAACACCACAAAAACATCGAAACACAACCAATTACTGCACACATATAAACAACTAAACAAAACATTCCAATAAATTCACCACTATCATTCCATGAAGTAGACGCCTCTTGCTCACTCTCAGTCCTCCTTGCACAAGTAATTGTTGAATAATTATGCGCACTATGGCTTCTTCTTTCAGCCCTGCCGCTGGGTACTACTGTTCGGGAAAAAACTGGAGCACACGCACCTGGGATATCAACAAACAAAGTGAAACAAGAAGCGGAAATTGTTACAAAGTGGGCGCATAATTGAGCTGTGATTGTGTACAATACCTGATAAAATGGGGTTAGAGCGGCGAAGAATGACGTTCTTAGGGCAGTTAATTGAGGAAGATTTGAGCAAATTAAAGTCGAAATTGAAGGGAATTTGGATCGAAGTGGTGTGAATTGTGGAAGCCAATTTCATTGCTTCGAAATTTTCTTTTTCCTTTTTTATTGTTTTCTTTCCTTAATCAAAGAACGATACGAGACAGACGACGGCGCCTATAAATCCATTTGGTTATCCACCACACAACACGGTGAACTGTGATTTTTGTGGACTCATAATTTTGATCTAAAAACATTTTTGAGTGTCAATTTTAAATGAAAACATATTTTCGTTTTTTCGGAAAATAATAAGACGACAATGAAAATGGTTCGTTATTACTTTTGTTAAAGACAATACAATATATTTCAATTAGGCTATTCTAATTTTAGTCATGCAGGAGGTTGCCAAATGCCAATAATATTCACGCAGAAATCACGATTTGCGAGTCTCATAATTTTCAAATAAGTGGAAGTTTGAGAATTTGCAAGAAAAATCCACGTGTCTTAATGATAACTAAATGTGCTTATGTGAACGTCCTCTCCGAATATAAGCAAAATTGATTTTAACATCAGCATGTTATTGAAAATGTGGACACATAGTTTTTTCTAGCAGAATTTCCAACTTCTAATGACTAAGAGGGTGTTTGGCTGAGCTTATAAGATATTTAAGAGCTTATCAGCTTTTAAAATGTGTTTGGTAATTTTTTCTCAAAACAGCTTATAAGCTCCCAAAAAAAAGTTGTTAGAGTGTTTATAAGCTCCTAAAAAAAAGTACCTACACCCCAACTTTTTTTAAAAGAGCTTATAAGCTCTTTATTTTTAAACATTCAAAAGACAAAAATATCCTTAATAATTTTATAGCATCCCAAAATCACCCACCACACAATCAATCTCTTAAATTCTTTTCCACATAAACTCAACTATCTTATTTTATCCAAACACTCTAACAGCTTATTTTTAAAATAAGATCTAATATCGTATAAGCTCCTAAAACAGCTTATCAGATGTAGGAGCTTATAAAATGTTTTAAATAAGCTTAGTCAAACACCCTCTAAATGACTGAAATTGATAGTTTTTTAAAAGTCATGGACTATTTTTCAAATCGTAATTTTGCAAGACTATTATCCCCAACCCCTACAACTACGGGGCGAAAGTTGCAATTTAGGTAGCGATTCAATATGTTTTCATTTTAATTTTTTTTTTGTTATATAATAGTGGTAAAAAAAATGGAAGAAAAAATATAATTTTGATATTGTGATATGAGATGTAAAAGTAATGGTAAAAATTGTTTTGAAATAAATGAGTAAAAAGTAATTATTGAATATGATTGATAGTTATAAATGTGAGATGGAGTCAATAATGAAATTTGTGGAAAAATGTATAATAATGATTGTTAATTTGATGGATTTCCGATTTTTTGGAAATGGGTAGAAATGATTGGTGAGAGAAAAAAAAATTAAAATGAATGAATATTGTGTTTTCTAAAATTATCATAAGTATTCATAATTTGGGATTAAAAAAAATTATCTAGCGGAATTAAAATCACACAATATTTGTTAAAAAAAAGTTAGTATGCATTGTTACGGCCGTGATTACTTGTACTTTCCTTCCGACCACTTTGATTTCTAAATGAATAGCGATGATATTGTTTTTAAAATTGAAGTTGGATGTACAGAGGAAAAATCATTATTGTGTTGATGTGATAGATAATCTTTTAGAGATAATGATTATATGTGAAATATTTTGTGTAAATAATAGAGCAAAATATAATGTAAGAAAATTGAATAAAAAAAAAACAAAACCAAAAATAGGCAATATGGATCTCATTTTATATATTTTGTTATCACGATTAAGAGAAAAATAATAAAATTGTTGATAAATTAAAGAAATTACTGAATCCTTTATGTGAATAAAAAGAGATAAATAAATAGCATTGTTAGGTATTAAAAAACGTGAAAGAGAAACAAAAGAGTGAGTTTAATTCTGAGAAAAATGGGAATTTTTTCAAAAAATGATTTCATGTTTTACACAAACAATCGCATATCTCATAATTTCATTTTTGTACAATAAGAATTATGGAAATAGAAATACAAGCAAGCACAACCTTATAGGTTGTGATTGCTCGTGCTTTCCTTCCACCCACTTTTATTTTCTGAGTGAATAATGGTGAAATTATTTTTAAAAATGAAAGTGGATGTGTTGAAAAAATTATTTTATTGTGTTAATGTGATGGATAATCTTTTAAAGATGATTGTTTGTGATTTTTTTTTTTTTTTGTGGAAATAATAGTTTGAAATATAATGGAAGAAAATTGAATAAAAAACTAAACTAACCTCATATTACACCTTTTGTTATCGTGATTAAGAGGAAAATAATAAATTGTTGATAAATTAAAGAAATTAATGAATTAATTTGTGTGAATATAACAAAGAGAGATAAATAAACAGTATTATTGGGTATTGAAAAATATAAAAGAGAGACAAAAAAGTGAGTTAATTTGAAGAAAACTGAGATTTTTTTCAAAAAAATATTTTATTCTTTCACAAACAATCACACATCTCACAATTTTTTTTCAAAAATAAAAATTATTGAAATAAAAATGCAAGCAAACACGCACAACATATGCTTTCATTTTTCGGGGTGTATTGTGTGTAGATCTACCTAAATACTGTGCTAGTGTATTACTTTATCTGTTGTAAAAAATTCAGCCTAGCCCGATTATTTCCTGCATAGGTGTTAGACTCTCTTTATCCGCCTACCTTTTTTTCCGATTAGGCCATGCCTAACCCCTCTCAAGTCCCACCTAACTCCACCAAAGCTTCTCCTAAGCGCTAGACCTCAACCTGTCATTTGACTAGTGCCTAATGCTTTTTTGGACATTGATTACTCTAGAGTATATAGTATCTACACCTATTTTTAGAGGAGAATTCTTTTAGGGCGACACTATTCACACTCCCAAAATTAATGAATACACCCATCTTATAAATATACCCATTTTTTTTTAAAAATATCATAGTTACTAATTATACCCCTCATAATTTTCCGGCGACGGAAAAAGTTCCGACAACGAAAGAAGATGTAATATCTTCTAAATTACATAGTTTTCATTTCACTTTAACTTTAATTTCGCACTTATAATTGAATTAGTTTGGGTAATTGTTTGGTATAAGTGTTGGGTAATTGTATTTGGTATAAGTGTTGGGTAATTATATTTAGTTGGAATTATAGAGTTACAGAACTATTTTTTCGTTTTGTATGAGTTTGGGGAAGAAAACGATGGATGACACAATGACTCTGGGTGGCAAGATCGAATTACTTTTGATCGTGCCTTATGGCACGGTCGAGTTGTAACTACGATCGTGTTGGCATATGATGACACAATCAAAGTTGTAATTACGATCATGTCATCGTGTCTCGTAGTACAATTGCACAACCAATACTGGAATGCGATCATACCAAATATCGCACTTATGTTATTCAACAATAAATTTTTAACTTTTAACACATTTTAAGTTTGAATTAAGGAGATGTTTATATTATTCGATAAAACTAAGTTTTTGTTGTCCATATTTACAACAATATGAGCTAGTCTCCTGTCAGACCGTCTAACGGATCTAGATCCGTTAGACGGGTCAAACTATCCTACCCATTTCGGCACCCGGGTCCGCCCAACGAATTTAAAAAAAAAAAAAACAGGCCTGCGTTCAGACATTCTGTCTCGCGATTTGGAGCCCTAATCCCAGCTCGGCAGCACCTTCCTCCGTCGACACAACCACATCGACGCGAGCCACATCCACCGTAAGAACAACCACAACGGCGGCGAAAAACAACACGAAGGGCGTAAAAACACCACATTACGGCACACCAACCGGTACGCAACTACAATATGTGATATTTCCTCCGTCGACCATCTCTCTCGCAAATTGACACCACCACCTCCGTCGACCATCACCTACGCCGCACAACCATCAATCTATTTGTTCGGTAATCGGAGCCTAATACGTATTAGTTTATTTCTACATTCCGATTACTTAGTGGTTAAACCTACATTGGGCAAAAAGCTTAGAAGGTGAGACAATGGAGGTGGAGACAACTTGGAGAATGACAGAGGTGAATGTCGTATTTTTAATTTGATTATTTTAAAAAGTATTAGACGTCGCATTGGAATGTATTAGTTGTATTGAAAAAATGTATTACATGTATTAGACTTTGGGTTTGAGAGCCTCCTATTTTTTAAAAAATGTATTACATGTATTAGACATTGCATATCAATGTATTAACTCGTATTGAAAAATGTATCGACTTTACATTCGTGTAAGTCTCTGCTTTATTCTTAAATGGCTTAAATTTGTGTATATGTATTACACATTGCATTCTAATGTATTACATTTATCAAATAAATGTATCGACTTTACAGTTCGCGTAAGTCTCTCGTGTTATTAATAAACGGCTTGAATTTGTGGAAAAGAAATAAATCTGTTTAATTTCTTAGTTGTTTCGACTTATATTACTTTTAGGAGTAATAACACTAATGATTCTAGTGATGATCATGAAGAAGGGGATAATGACACGAAACAGGGGGACAACATTATTCCAACAGAGGTCTTTGAAGGTAAAAAGTCACTTACACTAATACATTTATCTCAGAACAACTAATACATTGCGAGTGTGACAACTAATACATTCCTTACCTAATGATCATTTTCTTCATTAATTATACGAAGACTTGGTTGGTTGTCTTATTGGTATGAGGAGGAATAGTGTTGAAGAAATATATACACCGTACGCAATCATGCTCGACAACTTGGATTTAGTATTCATAAAACAACTACAAGATGCAATGATGTTGGTGTTGTGACGGAAAAATATTTTGTATGTTCTGTGAGGATCTAAAAGATCCGAAACAACAAAGTGAGAAAAAAAAGAAAAATTTTTATAATACACGAACAGGTGTAAGGGATCATTGAGGACAAAATTGAACAGTGATGGTGTTTATGAAATTGTTGACCATTGTATGTTGCACAACCACGAACTCACTAGAAAAAAAGTGGAGTCATTTGCATCGCTTTCGAAAGAGTGATTACCACCAAAAGCTAATGCTATTGGGAGATGATTTCTTCTACGGAATGAGAGCCACCAATCTTTCTCGATACATGGCGCAAGATGCGAGGGGGTGAAGAATGCATTGGTCATACAATGAAGGACCACTTGAATTTTGTGAATCGATTCAAAATGAATGCAATTGAGGCGGCGATGCACAAACGTTGATTGACATGTTGTATCAACAAAGTCTTTGAAGATCAAGGCTTCTTTTTCAGAGTTAAATTAGATGATATGGGGAGATTGTGTAATTTATTTTGGAGGGACTCAATGATGAAGGAGGATTACAAGATATACGGTGATGTTGTTGTATTTGATACGACATATCGAACAAATCGGTATAATTTGATTTGTGCCCCTTTTGTTGGGATTAATAATCATTGGAAGAACGTGATGTTTGGTTGTGCCTTCATAGCAGATGAAAAAACTGAATCATTCGATTGGCTTTTTGAAGTTTTTAAAAAATCAATGGAAGGTCAATGCCCTATATCAATCTTCACAGATCAAGATCTAGCAATTGGAAATTCAATTGAAAAGGTAAAAAAAATACAGTACAATTTGTACTTCAGTTAATGTGTAATACTTTTCTTTGTTAATGGTAATACATTCCAATATCATGTGTAATACTTTTCAATGTAATGTGTAATACTGAACTCAGCTTTGTCTTAAACCTGCACTGGACTTTAGACTTCAGTTTATATTCAAAAAATAACTTCAGTTTATAAATACACTTTTCTGTTATATGTAATACTTTTCTTTCTTAATACTAATACATTCATTTGTTATATGTAATACTTTTAATCTGTTTTTTTTTTGTTTTGGTGTAGGTTTTCCCGAACGCGCATAGGTTATGCTTATGGCACCTCTACCAAAATGTCAAAAGCGGTTTGGGAGGTTGAAAGAAGCGACAAATGCTTCAATGACGCATTTACCAAGTGTTTATCGGTGCACAAATCGAGACGAGAATTCGGGATCAAGCTGGGATAAAATGATTACAAAAAATGGGTTAGAAAGCCATCCATGGTTTAAGAGGTTATTCAATTTAAGAGAGAAAGTGGTGTACAACATTTAACAAGGACTTTTTCTTAGCCGAATTTTGTCGTCAAATAAGTGAAAGTACAAACTATGCCATTGATTTAATGCGAAGAAAACAACCAGTTTTGATCGACTTTTTATGGGATTTTCAAGGAAACAATTAAACGTTGGAGAGCAATGAAGCAAAGGATGAATTTCGGTGTTCAAGTAGGCTCTCATACATCCAGATTGCCATTGATCCGGCTATTGAAGCATGCTTCGGGTATACACATTGACACTTTTTAAAGATTTTGAAGATGAATTTTTAAAGTCAATTTCCACTTCTTGTACAATGTTACATTTTGAGAGCGACATTATGTTTTATATCAGATCGAATGATGATGGAGTTGGTTCACATACGGTGACATTTTGTCTTCGCAACTAGATTGATAAGTTGCTCTTGCAAGAGATTTGAGGAATGTGGTTTACTGTGTTGTCATTCGTTACGGGTCCTTCATGTGAATTCGGTGACTGAAATACAAAATTGTTATATCAAAAGAAGGTGGACAAAGTTTGCAAAAAAGGACTTATGGGATAGATTAGATAGGGGAATTGGGTGAGTAATGTGCCTAAGGGATTTGCATCCTTTGGCGTCATGAAATGGCGCGCAAGTATTATAATCTTGTATTGAAATGCCAAGAAAATGAGGAAGCAAGGAGAATCATTGAAGATGGTTATCACCGGGATTCTATGGCAATTGATGAATTGATGGCTGCTACAATGAATTCTACAGCTGAAACTGAGATTTCTAGTTCTTCTACTAGTATACTAGATCCTACTCGTTCGCCACAAGGGCGTAAAACAAAGAGCGAAAGGGCATTTTGAAAAAAAAACAAGAAAAAGAAGAGTCTTGACACATCAAACACAAACACATCAAGGGAGTTTGGGACCAAAACTCCTAATCGTAGAAATTTTGTTTTAGAATATATCGGTAGAGGTGTTTTAGAATATTTGTTCATTTAATGGTTCGGGGATTATTTGTTTTTGAACAATGTAATGCTTGGATCGGGGACTAAGATGCGTTTCAATGTATCTCATTGATACATTTCTTATTAGTGTGTGATACTTTTTAAGTTATCTCTTGTTTATTATTCAGGGATTATTTGTTATTGAACAATGTAATAATTGATCAGGGGACTAGTACGTTTCAATGTATCTGCTGATACATTTCTTATTTGTGTGTGATACTTTTTAAGTTATCTCTTGTTTATTATTCAGGGATTATTTGTTATCGCACAATGTAATAATTGATCGTGGGGTAATACGTTTCAATGTATCTCACGATACATTTCTTATTTGTGTGTGATACGTTTTAACTTAGCTCTTGTTTATTGAACATTGTAACAAATTGATCAGGGGCCTAATACATTGTAACGTATTTGCTGATACTTTTGTTATTTGTGTGTGATACTTTTTATCTCATGTTTATTGTCTGGAATTGTTTATTAATTTGACTTAATGCATTGTAGAACTCATACCTGAACCTATAATATTTGCAACTGCTTGTAAAATGTAATTTTCACAGTTAAGTCCGCATAAAAACATTACTTGTTTGTGTTAATACTTTTATCTTTCACATCTAATACTTTTTTATTCAACGACTAATACATTTCACACATAAAAACCATACATATATTTTCAAGTTTCAATACAAATTCATTAGTTGTACTTCTAATAACCCCTTGTACCAACCATCTTTCCATACATTTACACAAAACTACTAGATGCGATTAATACTTTTTCCATTACATGTTAATACATTTACACATAACTACTAATATTTGCCTAAAATATTCAAATTGTTTTATGTAACATTCAAACTATCCAGCCAGAACACAATCCCCTGTACCAACCATTCTTCAGAACCTACATCATAAAAACATTATGTTAAAAAATATCACTGTTAAACTCATAAAATTGATTCTATGTTAAATAAAATCTTACTTCTTTACTTCATCTCTCTCACAAAATCAAGAACATCTTTCCCGCTTGAACTCGTTTCTCATTCAACGGGTTCAACAGAATTCTAGAACAGAAAGATGCCCTTAAAGCGCGCCGTACATTGCGCTACAAAAAAACCCAAAAAATAAGGACATGAAAAAAAATTCATACAGGAAAGGATGAATATAAGCAATATATGTTTCAGAATGGGAACATTCATACCAGTTTCAAATCTAGCTTTGAGTAGACTTGGCCGATAAAATTTTCCATGTGGTGCATTAAAAATACACCACAGTCCACATTGTTCGCAACGGCTTGCGACTAAAGGGAACATTTTCCCGGGAAAACGCTCAACCTCCTGGGCTTGTGGGTGTTTTAGTTCTTTAGCTTGATTCAAAAAAGTTATTTTCTTTGGAAAAAAACCATAACAAGATTAACTAAATCAGAATAACTAATACTTTAAAATATACAAGCTAATACATTGCAAAAGATGAAAACTAATACATTTCAAAGTGTAACAACTAATACATACCACAACAAATCCCAAGTTTCTTGTACTTTTCAACAAAGAATTCGTGGTGGACCAAATTGTCCAGATATTGGACCTTCCCATCAACAAAATTAATGACAACACCCCAAAATGGGATTTGTAGCAAATTGGAAAGAAAATCTACATTTTCAACAAAAATAATAATATTTAGCTAATACATTTAAGTTTAATAACTAATACTTTACAATATAGATGGTAATACATTAGAAGTAAAAATGATTTCTTACCAAGTCAAAACCACTCAAATCCATCACACCTAATACTCTCATCCAAAGGTCATCCAAAGATTCTCTCAAACTTTCTCCCCAATCTCTCGCTGGGATTTCTTCACCATGTTTCCTATGTATAATCATGAAAATAAAACACAATGTTAGACTTTAATGTATTACTTAATGTAGAGCATGACAATACATCAAATAAAACAACATTGTTTGCTTACTGAGAATCTTTGAGCATAGAAATAAAAGCATTTATTCCTCTTTTGCATCAACAGATTCTTTTATTGAGGAGCAATGCCCATGTATCAATTACGCTTATGTGGATCGACTTTCATCATTCAACGTCGCAT
Source organism: Rehmannia glutinosa (assembly GCA_016081115.2). NCBI lineage: Eukaryota > Viridiplantae > Streptophyta > Magnoliopsida > Lamiales > Orobanchaceae > Rehmannia > Rehmannia glutinosa. The sequence goes on along the minus strand of JABTTQ020000343.1, from coordinate 91,262 downwards.
ATCACCCCGGCGACACACGTAACAAAACCCACCATGTGCAAAAATTGGTTCATCTCGATCAAAAAATAACTTATATCAATAATAGAAAAAAATATTATTCCAACATAATCGAATCGGGTGGTTGAAAACATTACTTACTCTTTTCTTTGCTTTATGATTGAAGAAACAATAATCACCCACATCATTTTGCTTTCTTGACAAAGACAACACCAAGAAAATTCTTACTTTGTGATTTTTCATAAACGTACACCAAAAGCTTTCTTCTCACGGATGGGCCATTGTTCATCCTGTTTCCACAAAAACAAATGGTAAAGGATTAGTATGACAACTAATACATTATAGTGTGACATCTAATACATTACAAAGGCACCACCTAATACCTAACAGAGTAAAAACTAAAAACTATTCAATGCAATGACAGCTAATACATTATAGTGTGACTAATACATTACAATGCACCATTTATTACCTAAAAGAGTAAAAACTAAACTACTACCTAATACATTATAGTGTGATGTATTAGTATGACAACTAATACATTATGGTGTAATAGCTAATACATTAAAGTGCACCAACTAATACCTAACAGAGTAAAGACTAATACTGATTCGGCAACAACTAATGCTTAATTAAATAACAACCGATAACTAACAGGACTAAAAACTAATACGTGAGAGTGCAACAAACTAATACCTAATAGAATTAGAACTAATACATTATAGTAAACCCTAATACATTACAAGACAACTACTAATACCTTCGATTCACCCACAACTAAATCCTCCTCATTTTTCTCCTCCTGATCATCCTTCTCAAGTTCTGCAACACAATCATCAATGGCATCTTGATTCACATGAAATTCTTCCTGTTTATCCTCATCATCCTCCCCCTGTTCCTTCACATTCTTAGCCTCTTCCTTATCCTCGGGTATTACATCGTCATGCGCAACAACAGGGACATCTTTATTCATCCCAGGTATAACGCCCTCTTCCGGGGTCAGAATCTCAAATTGCGGCATGGAAGGGTCAATGAATCTCTTCATTTTTTCAAATTTGCTGACAACCTCGTCAACATATTCATGCAACTTTGCACTTGAAAAGAACTGTTGAGTCTCAGACAACTCAACAGCTGGGGACAATGAAGTCTCTTTTTCAGCGAATTGTTCCTGCAGCTTCCTAACCCTTTCCATATGTGCGTGAAATATGACATTCATGTCCCTCCTAAGCAACATGAATAACTCACTCATTTCCTGAAAAACAAAACAGCAAAAATTATTCGAAAACTACTAATACTTTTAAAGTAAATAATATATATATATATATATATATATATATATATATATATATATATATATATAACAACATTTATCTTACATCCTTCGCCAATTCGTGGATCACCTCATCCACCATCTCACCCAAGGCCTTGTACTTAATCAACTCAATCAACTCACGCCCTCGCTCTCATCATCAATCTCATGCTTCTTTCTCTCTCTCGTGCCCTCTTTCTTCCCGTCCTGCCCATCTTTTACTCGATCTTCTTCCTCACAAATATTTCCCTTGCCAAGAGGCTTCTTCCCACTCTGCCCTTTCCTGCGAGACACGGGATATGTGTCTGTCAGGAACTCTCCCTGTCCAAATTCACCGGCTGCAACTTCTTTCGCAACCCTTTTCTTGATTCTGTCTGTGTCCCAATGTTGTATCAATGGTATGGTTGAGGGTTCCGCACGACCTTGCCATTTCAAACGATGAAAATACAAGATCCAAGGACTAAAATGCACGTAGCTCACATTCTCGACACTACCTACGATTTATACTTATTAACAGCAACACACAACCTATTAAGCACATGTGTGCACCAATCCAACTGTTTTATGTTTTCCACCTCAACAACTGAACGTAACACACCAAAATCCACATTCCTATCGCACTTGGTGTTAAAAATGAAGACAATGAAAATAAAACAAAAAACGCTTAAAGTCGTCACCACCATCCACCATACTCTCCAAAATAGACCTAAAATACTTCAAACCGACTTCTCGCCTTTAAACTTATACCTAGCATTCCAATCGACCATTAGAGGTAAACTTTCATTATTTCTTAAAACATCACACCCTTCGCTCATCGCGTGGCGAAGGAAGCGTCATGAATATCCTCCGCCGTCACAACAAAACTCCTATTTTGATCAATCCTAAGAGCCGACTTGTACCATTGAAATTGCCAATTAACCACCCCAGGAGTTTTGTTGGGATTGCATTCACCCTGCACATCTTCAAAGACCTCCAAAGCCAACGGCTTCAACGCTCTCTCTTTTGAGCATCAAGAAGTTTGGATATGACTTCACACTGACCGCGCGGTCTACATTGTGTGACAAAATCACCGCAAAAATGTGGAAAAAAAGGTTAGTGCTTGTACTTTAAATTGCGGATACTAAAAACTCGTGAGAAAGATAAGACGTATTAGCTCTTTTTCTTTTCAAAGCAAGATTTTTCTCTTGCAGATTCTTCTCAGGTGGAATATATTCCTCACTTGGGAGGATGGGTCGTCGTATGGAACAAGAGCTAATGGAGGGATATCAAGATTTTTGACCTCATCTTCACCTCTCTTCATACGCACCATTTTTATTATCGCAAACACATAAAAACACCAAAGAAATCAAAAACTAGACTTATTCAAAGATTTAAAACATAAAACACCACGAGAAATAGAAAACTAGCACTATTCGGACTATTCGAGTAATCATTACATTTCAAAGTGTAATGCCTAATACTATTCGAGAGTAAAGACTACATTTAAAAGAAACCGAATGCAAAGAAAGACATGCGGGACACTATGGTTTTGGACTAATACATTTCACCCCAACAACTAATACAATTTAGAAAGAATGACTAATACAAAAACCACCAATAATATACACTTCACTACATGCCATAAAAAAGAGAGAAATCATTACTAACACTTAAAGATAAACAAAGATATACTATTCAAACAAAATACGAATACAATTTATGAAAAATGAACATCAAAGATAAAAGCGGGGTCGGTTTTGCACTAATACTTTTCTTTGTAACAACTAATACAATTGAGAATAACAAGTAATACAAAATAAAAAAACCTCCAACATAAAAAAAAAAAGGCGAGAAACTTGAGAACAAGAAAACATATACATCATTCCTAATACTTTACATGATAAAAACTAATACATTATGAACTAACTACTAATACATTTAGGAAAATGTTTGTATAACTTAAATGTTTAGTAACAAAAACACATAAACAAACAGAAAATAACAAAACCTACTAAAACCGAGAAAATAGGGTTTGGAATTCAAAAATCAAACAAATCACCACAAAACTTTAAACACTACTTGAAAACTACCGTTTTCAAAGTTAAACCTGGTGCATGAATCAAGCATTACCTTATTTGACGAACAGAACTTTAGAACGCGAAGGAGATGTGCTCTTCTCGGCTCGAACTCAAACTCGGACGAAAATGGACGAAAAATTCACGACCAAAGCACCACCAAATAACGCACTCTTTCTCCCGAACTCTGTAAGTTTTTTGCCTCGTAGGTTTTTGCGATGTTGAGAAGGAGGAGTTCGAAAATGAAGAGGTGTAATCGACAAGCCACGTTCAATGGAGGGACGGTTCAATGTTTTTGCCCGCTGAAATTGAAAAGGCAGGTCAAATAACACTTAACAGAATTACAAAAATGCCCCTAGCAAATAAAATGACAAAATTGCCATTATTATGGGCGATCCTGGATCGATCCGTTTAATCCGCCTAGCACTTCAGGAACCAGTTAGGCGGTCCGACAAAGTTTTTGTGCAACAATATAGGTGTTTGAAAATTTAGGGTTTAAAAAATAATTCAGCTTTTTGCAAGAATGTAAGTGAAATTATATGGAGATAGATGTATTTATCAATTTTGGAGGTGTAAATAGGACACCCATCCTTTTATGCACCGCCTGTGTGATATTAGGTCAAAACTCTCGGAAGCAAAGTAAAATAACAAAAATTCGTTGATTCTGCCAATTTCTCTTAATCAGGTCTCTCTTGCTCCATCACAAATTCAAAATGTCGACGGCAACGGCAACAGCACCTATAGTCGAAGACCCTAAAAACCCTACTGATCTCAATTTAACGCCCCCGAGAACCAAGGTGCTTCATCAACTCAGCAACCGCTATCTTCCGGTGAAGGCGGCGACGAATCTAAGGGTAATCCGGGGCTGGTGGCGGCGAAAACCAGTGATGTCGATGAAGGCGGTGTAGTTACTGATATTCAGAAGAAGATGAAGCGTGCGGAGCGGTTTGGAACGCAGGTGCATCTGTCCGAAGAGGAGAAACGCAATTCTCGAGCTGAGAGGTACTCTATTTATATTTACTGCTTTGCGGGGTATATAGGTTTTCGAATTGGTATGTTAGATTAGGGTTAGGGTTTGAAGCGTTTGTTGTGTTAAACTTAATTCCAGAAATAGGTTTTTCATCAAGTTGTTGTCGTTAATGAATGGATGCTCGGGAAGAAGTTTCGGTCTCATGATCATGTCCGCATTGTTACCCCAGGCATAGATATGGTAGGGAATATGGTAAACATGCGATTTCTAGAACCTTAAGTGTCGACTGTGTAACATTTTCACTCGCTTCAAGAGTTAACATGGAATCAGACTGTTGCAATTGATTTCGTGGAAAGGACTATTACTCGATAACTCTTCTTTCCCTTTGTGGTGTCAGCTAATGTTATCTTCTCGTGCACGCTTTCAGCTCCAATATGTGTACATGAGTCTCTGTTGTATCTCCCAATTGCAGTTTTGGTCTATTGTTTATTCTCACTGAATAAGGTTATTGAGTCAAGTTGTCTAAGTCTGTCCTTTTGCTGAAGGTTTGGCACTGGTTCTGCTCACAATGGATTAGATTCATCAAAGCAATCTGAGGAACTGAAGAGGAAGGCCAGAGCAGAGAGGTTTTGTGCTTTTTATTTTTTTTTAGTGAATGTGCATCTTTTCGGAGAGATTGTTGACCCATTTTCAAATTTTCCATAGGTTTGGGGTTGTGCAATCTGCTCCAGCTGATGAGGAAGTGAAGAAGAAGGCTAGACTTACTAGGTTTGGGTCTTCTGCTCCAACTGATCCAGCAGAGGAAGATAAAAAGAAAGCAAGGGCGCTCAGGTTATTGGCATTTCCACTTTTATTCTTCATTGTATCAAGATCTGACATAACATATAATTTTACTTATTTATAAGTGTGAGATTTAATTATCTATCATGAAATAGAAGAAAAGTCGAAGGAACTTTTGAGTAGTTAATTTGATGAATTAGGTCAACATTATTCTGCAGGTTTTCACAGCCGGATTCTAGTTCAAAGCCAAATGGAGAGGGGAATGTTGAGGTGGTTAGTTACACAGATATATTTATAGGAATGAGATGCGTCAGTTTTCCTTCTAATTTTTGATCACTTGCTTTTTTTTCTTTATGCACGTTTCAGAAGACAGCTATTGCTGGCAAGGCTGGTGGAGGAACCTAAAAACTATTGTCTGTAATCAATAGTAAGACATTATTATGAAAATTTTTATTTATCTAGTCTCCTCAGAGCGCATTGATTCATGATTCGTTTTACACCTAATCCTAATTGGCTTTATTCTCTTCTATTTTCAGGGCGATAGGTTAGAGCATGTACAAGGGTTATTGTTTTCTCTTTTTCCGGACTCAGTTAGTTATGGATTTCCTGGTGAGACTTGGGACAATTAATAGCCACCTCCTTTGTGTTAACGTGTCTTAAATGACCATCAACCATATTAAAAATATTGAATTTAGTGTCTAAAGTAGGTCTTAAAGATTCTTGCCTAAGATGGGTGTAACCACAAAAGTCATTCTGGTGTTTTTTCATGCATACATAGCTGTCGTTTAGTTTTTTTGATTGCCATTGCAGATTTGCCTGAGAACTTTTTCATGAACCAGTTTTTGTAATTCTAATTTTTTTCATTGGTCTGTAATCAAAATTTTGTGGTCTGGATTTCATTTTCATTTGCATAGAGTCCACCATTACCTTCCTGAAGTCTTAGTATCAGGAATTTGCTTAGTGTCAACTTGTGGCTTCCTCCTGTATAGGAGTGGTGATGTCTGTTGCAAAAAGTAGCCATGACGATTCACCTATGCTAGATATGAACATGTTGCTGTTTTCAGATATTTTAGGTCATTCATGAGTTTGATGAATCGTATTGATGACCTACATAAACAGCTGTTAAAATCACCATGGTTTTGGTTTCTTACATGTTAAGAATTCATATTGTGTCTATAGAAAGTCTCTGCACAAGCCAAGAATTTGATTATAGATAATGTGAGGGTCTGTCTGCAAATATATTACATGAAGAATTCTGAAAGGATCTCATGGATTTACTGGTCTGACGGTAAGAATTATTTCAAATGGTATATTTCTCTTCAGTGCTTGTATTTTCTTTTATATACATTCTGGACTTGCATGGTTTTTATACCACTCATTCTAAGCTAGAATTTCATGAGAAGTCTCCACGTCTGGTAATATTGCTAAAAAAGAAAGGAAAAAAGAAAAGAAAATATCACTATACTGGAGCCTATGTGATTGTTTGTTGACTAATTTGCTTGGTAGTTAAATATTCTGTATTAGTTCTCGTATTTTTGATATGGTTCGGTTGAGGTACTTTGGTGCTTAGGAGGTGGTTGTCAATTGCTTGTGGTCTCACCAGGTGAATCTGTTAGTGTTCTTCTTCATGCAGAAATCAGTTGTGGACATTGAATGAAGAACTGTTATGTTTTTTTTTTTTGGATAGTGATACTCGTTGGTTAGAAACCTTGTATTGATGCTTGCCGAATTTTGTAAAGTTCTTGTGAACTGATCCGGAATCCTTCTACTTTTGAATGATCTTTTGTTTCTACCTTGCGTGGAATTAATACGTGTATCATCTTCTGCTTTGGAAGTATTGAAACCATCAAAATTTGATGGAGCTAAAGAGCATATCTATTAGGGATAATTACAAAAAGCACCACCGAGGTTTAGCCTAATTACAAAAAACTCTTAGTTGTCTTTCAAAATCACAAAAGTCCCCTTATAGTGTTACAAACACCATCTTGAAGTTTGTATTTACCTACCCAGTCTTGAGGGGGAGTGGTGATTTGTAAGAGAAACAATTGTTAACGGGGTATTTGTAATTTTAAAAGAAAGATGGTTTTTTTTGTAATTAGATTAAACATTAGGAGTGTTTTTGCAATTATCCCTGTCAATTATCAAAAGTCAACTTTGACAAAAGCTAATGAGTTGGAAATGTGTGAATGCTTTGAAAATTCGTTGTAAAATGAATCATCCAAATCCAAATAAGCTCAATTAATTAATCTGTTATTATGGATTTGATTTGAAATCTGAGCCTCACAGTTTTTCTCACTTGCAATATTCTTGTAATGATATATGCATGCAAACGAAATTACATGAAGAAACTATTATGGAAAAGTAGTAATTAAATGCAAAAATTTGTATGAGACGGTGTCATGAACATTGTTTATGAGATAGATTCTACATGTAACTAGAATTTCGACCCAAACCCATAAAAAATACCCATATTTTTTGTGCTTTGTTAGATCCTTCTCATACATTTAAGTCCATGATATTGTCTCACATAAGACCACCTCATAGTTAAATCAATTGTTCATCCTAAAAATAGTCTCCTAAAATTTACTCACAATTCACTGATGAAATAGAGTGCCAAAAGTAGTAATAGTATTAGTAGAACAGGACTAAAAATCAGATTGGAAGCAGAAGGCGTCAGTAAAGGAGCAAAAACCCTCACAAATCTAATTTCCCTCATCCATAAATTTTCAAGATGGAATTCACAAAAAACAAATGAAAATATAAAGCTAAAATTATGAAGTAGCAGATTATGGAACACCACCACCTCCTCTTATCGAAACGATGGAACCATGGGAAGAGCTTCTTCTCATAGAAGACTGGTCACCATGAGAAGAGCTTCTTTTCATGGGAGATTGATCTATAAAAACAACCACGACTGTGATATCGTCGTGGAAATGCCTCCTCACGCCTCGGTCGATTTTCTTCAAGTCCGAATATCGCATTTCTCTCTTCTTGGCCGCCACGCGAAGTGCAGCCTTAACAAGTCTCCTAGCAATGCCCTGCCCAGAGAAACAAACCATTTCAACTTTTTTTCTTTTTAAATTTCTTCTAGCTTCTTAAAGATGAGAATCATAGGGACCAAGGGCATTTATGTTGAGAAAATCTTTCACATTAGCAATATAAATAAGTGATAATTGCAAAAACTACCCTTGAGGTTTGGGGTAAATACAAAAAACACCCACAGGTTTTTGAAATTACAAACATCCCCTTGAGAATTTCATTTTGTATTACACTTTACCCCTTTCATAAGCAAAAACATTTCAAACACCCCTTTTACATTTGTAAAAATTACATTCAAGGCAGAATCAAACATCTGGGGTGTTTTTGTAATTATCCGCATAAATAAAAGACTTACATGACGCGGATAGCTGCTAACGATATCAACCGCCTCCTGGTTGCTAAGGTGCTCCCACAAACCATCTGAAGCAAATATGAGGAACTGATCCTCAGAGTTGAGCTTGTGTACAAGTATCGACGGTTCTGGGCTAAGAATCGGTTTGCTGAAGGGCTCGGATAACCTAAATTTAGCCAACAGGGGCTCTCTGTTGAACTCTGACCTCTTAAGATAGGCGTCTCCGATGGATCTTGAAACCTGGTACCAAAATAAGATAATAAATGCCATTGATAGACAAGGAAACAATCGCCAATTCACAAACATAACGTCAAAACATGCATTAGGAGCCTTTTTAGGGTTAATTACAAAAACTACCCCTAAAGTTTGGTCTAATTATTAAAAAAACACTATATTTCAAAATTGCAAATATTCCATTGACATTTGTTTCTTTTTTTTCAAATAGCACCCTCAAGAGGACATTTATTAGGTAAATACAAACACCAAAGGGGTGTTTGTTAACACTTTAAGGGGGTATTTGTAATTTTGAAAGATACCAGAAGTTTTTCGTATTTAGACCAACCTCGAGGGTAGTTTTTGTAATTATCCCTTTTTACAATGTGGATCATAGAATGTATTAGAAGAGTTTTGAGAACAGAAGTTTTAGTACAAAGTGGACCATGGAAAACATGTAATTTAACAAAATACACCATTTCTTGGTAGTTGCACTTTCAGAGCACCTTCATCCACCAAGACTCACAAGACGAGAAAATAAGCAAGGGATCGAAAGAGGGTACCTGAATAATACCCTTCACACGCCAAACTTTGTGTTTTAAAACCACAATTTGCGAATCATCGGGATGCAAACTCCGTAGTTCATCCCTAACCGATTCGACATTAGCATTGTGTTCTATTGATAATTGAATAGCACTCACTCCTCTAACAGCTTTATCCGTCCTGCCTAAGACTACTCGGGAATCTCCAGCATTGGCAACGTATAGTATCCCATCGCATATCACACCTACCAAACAGCACGTTCCCACCGAAGCAATTTGTGGCTTTACGGACCATTGCTGCCTCACTAGAGAAAGAAACTCCTCTTCGGTTGCCAAGAACGACTTTTTAATAACGTTTGCGGATATCTCATGACTCTCGGAAGCAAATTCTGTAACAAGAACAAGGGCATAAGCACCATATGAGCTAAAAGAATTATGCTATCTAGAAAGCTCTTGAGATGTCGATGCAATGAAATATATCTTTATCTCATTTGTTTTTATGGAAAGTATATATTATCTAAAACATGAAATCCACTTAAGTATACAAAATGACTTATGACTCTTGATGTAAATAGCATTTGCTTCTTTTCTTTACACTTTTCACTATTATTTTAGAATGCAAATAAACAAATAGAATATCTTGATATTTCAACTTTGAAATCTACAAGGGAGCTCAATATTGATGAACTAGTCAACAACCAAAGGAGAAGAAACATACTCTTGAGATTGGCAAACAGACTTTCGTTTACAAACCGAGAAGTTTCTGGTCCGCCATGGCCATCATAAACTCCGATAAAAGTACCACAAGGTCCCGAATCAAGCGAACTCAACGGTCCCGATTCAAGCTGGCTCTGATCCTCCATCAAACCATTAGCTTGAATCACAGCCATTGAAAATTCTCCATTTACATGATTTCCAAGATCCTTATACCACATCAACCCGTCATTCCTACCGTTCGGATCTCCCCCTCTCCGACTCCCATCTCCTCTCCGACTAATTCCATCACCCTCGACCGACGGTCTCCAACAAGGCTTCACCATTTTTTTCAATCCAACAGTATATACTACTTCACATACAAGCTACATGCCCAAATGATCTAAACAACAATGAATACACATATTTTGACAATATCCCTCAAAATAGCCACACAAACTTTTTAAAAAGTACTTATATATTGCACACACACATATCATCCAAAAGAACCAGCAGACAATATGTTCACCAATCCCAACCTCAACTCCAGCTTTTGCTTATGTTCCAAACCCACAACCCCAATCCTCAGAACTATATACCCACCAGCACTACAGGGCCTAGACACCATTAATATGTAACAAACAAAACAAAAAACACAAGATAAAATAAAAAGAACAAAAAGGGTATGGGCAAAAAAGAAAATTTACCCAGAAAAAAAATAAAAATGGGTCTCTCACAAAGACAAGAAAAGCAATAGTTATTAGGTGAGTTCAGAGAATATGGAGGGGTGCTGGCCTTGCATACCTTGAACCTGGGTTGTGAGTATATGTGGACCTTCCATGGTTTTGTGTGTCACCTTTCAACAACAGCCTTAGCTGTAAAAACCCATATAAGATTGATGGTGACAGAGTTTGTTCCTGGATCAGAGGGGATCAAAACAAAGAAAGCAAATGGATAACAAAAAATAAAAAAAAATAAAAAAAATTGGGTCTTGGAATTTTCCTTGCAGAGAAATCTTTAAAGATTGGTGTCAGAATGAGATCTCAGATTACTACTACTATTATTATGGAGGGTGGAGGAAAAACAAATTACAATAAATTGAAGAGATTTTTTTTTTTTTTTTTGGTGAGAGAAATGTTTTCAATTCAAAGAACCAGTATTTTCTCTTTCTTTTTCTCTTTCTTTTCCCTTTTTAGTCTCCTTGTTTTATTGTTGGGTTGGTTCTTGTGGACAGTTAGGTTTGTAGGGTTTTTACTTAGATGGACAAGATTTGAGTTTTGTAACATTTTTATGAGTAGCAAGCCACCATTTTAGGCAATTTTTGCTCATCTATATTTTTCACTTTATTTGAACCATCTTGAATATTTTTTTTAATTAACTAGATATTACTAGTGCCTTTTAATAATTTATAAATTATTTTAATAACATATAGTTAATGACAGTTATAAGAATTCCATTTTTGCACTCCATGAATATTTTTATAAGAATTAGTAAGCAATATAATTTATTTCTTGGCTGATATATGAATAAACAAAATTAAATAAGATATCCTAGATCCCTTAATAGAATTTGGCAAGTGGTTTGGACTTGGCCCACATTCAACTTAGTGAAAAATACTCAAGTCCAACTTGCTCTTTTTTTCTTTAAATAAAAAAAAATTAAGTTCTTTTACAATGTCAAATATGAGATTAAAATATCTTAAATATGTATACTCTGCATTTCTGGTTTCACAACCACATTTGCATTGAGCATTGAATACTAATGGTGTTTCATCTTCTATTCTACTGCAAAGATGATTAACATGTGTACAAAAGTTATCATATTAAAATCTCACATTTAGCCTTGATTTATGCTACAAAATTAATATGGTAACTTTTGTACACATGTCTATCATCCGTGCGGTAGAATATGAGATGAAACACCATCCTGGAATAGAGGATGTCATCCGAATTTCATATTGCCATTCATTGATTTTATAGCTGAAGTGGTATTGCTCACGATTTTAAGGGTATTAATCAGGATTTGAACCATGTATCTTTCAATTTCTTTGAATTTATCCCCTCCCTCCCACCACTACTCCCAATTTATTAAAAAAAACAGGAAGTTGTATAATTAAACTCTAAATTGTCTTGTATTTTCTTGTAAAAAGAAAATGACACCCATGTCTTTAGGTTGGTAAATATGATCATTTCAAGAAGCCAAGTGATAAAGACTTGATTTTGATTCTAACATTGATTTTCTCTTTTCATTTTCATCCCCCCTAAAAGATTCCATCTTTACCTTAGCTCTCAAGTCTAAGTTAAGCATATTAACTCTATTAAAAAAACAGAAAAAACGATTCTCAGCTTCTATATAGAAAATTCAATTTTTCACCTAGAAGCAAGCTGAAATTCACTTTTTTTTTAGAATTTGCAACACTCATTAGCTACCATTCTTTGGCAGTTCCTCTTTTCCCTTTTCAATTTGCAGTAAATCAAATAGATAAGAAAAAGGGATAATTACAAAAGATCCCTTGAAGTTCGGCTAACTACAAAAAAAAAAAAAAAGAGATTTTTAAAAATTACAAAAATCTCTTTCAGATTTAATATTTTTCTCTCTTTATAATCAGAAAACATTTCACAAACCCCCTAACTTTTATAAAACTATTATAGTTACCCCTTAAAGACAAAATCAAATTTCAAGATTTCTTTTTTTCCCCAAAAAACCTTTGGGTTTATTTGTAATTAGCCCAAACTTCGTGTTTTTTTCCTTATATGGCTAAATATCCCTAAAAAATTCTTTTTTTGGCCCATACTCCATTTCCTCAAGGGCAGATTCATCTTCATCAAAATAATAGTTTCACACCTCTCAATTAGCAATCTGGTAAATTCACACTTCACAACCTTGTCACAACATTGACATTAGTAAAATCTAACTACACATTTTCATTGTTAGTAGGAAGTCAAAAATAGACCAGAATATTGTTTTAACCTAAGAATATATCAACTTGTAAAATTAGGCAGATTATTCTTGGTTTTTAAGAACAAGGGTTTGTTAGGTAGGCTAATGTTGGTGTAATCAATGCAATCAGTGTCAAGAATGTACTAGAGAGGCCCCTTAACACTAGAAAATGATTGAAAGTGATATTTTTCTGTATTTTGGATAACATATACAGTGGATCAAAAGTTACAATTGATTGATTCCAAATGTTTTTTCATCAGTTTTGTTTTTGGGGTTAGGTTCATTCACTTGATTGGTCCCCCAAACTGGGCATAACAAGAAACTCTGGTGATTTTCTGATCAGTAACAAAGTGTGACACTGAATTCGACCTTCTTTGAGCAAATTTGGTACTTTTTTTTTGGCGGATGAGATCTTCTATTCCAAATTCGTGTTTCATCTCCTATTTCACCGCCGCACAGATGATTGTTACGTGTATAGCACCAACATAATGAAACACAAATTTGGAATAGAAGATCCCATCCGTTTTTTGGTTGTCCACATTTACTGTGTGACTCTTTTTTACCATCTCCAAAAGAAAAAAGCTGTGTTGAAACTTTCTTAACTACCAAAATAGCTGTGTTGAAACTTTCTTAACTACCAAATGATCTTGTTATACCAACTTCATGAGCTTGGCAAATCTTTATTTATTTTTGTGGAATTAGTTTACTGCAGAGAGAGGTGATATGTTGGCCAGGGACGGATCTATGAATTTGTTCTTGTGGGGGAGAATCCAGGGGTGCCTTGGAGCGGCGCAGATGGTGCTTGCCAAGACATGAGAGTCTCCGGAGGACTCCCGAGTTTTTTTTTATGTATGTATATATACAATCAATGGCGGAGATAGGGGCCAACCTGGGCCCCGACCCCCTCCCTTTTTTTTTAAAAAAAAAGAAAAATTACTAGTTAAAATTTTTCAAAATTTTTTTTAGTTAATATTTATTTGCATTTTTAAATTTTTTTTATCTGGCCCACCCAAATTTCTTGTATTGGCCCACACCGTAATAATCCCTAGCTACACCATTATATAAACTATAAAAATAATTCCTAGGTAGGCCGATACACGAAATTGGGGTGGACCAGATAAAAAAACTATAAAATACACATAAACATTAACTAATTTTTTTTATAAAAAGAATTACATTAATTTTTTTTAAAAAAATAGGGTGCCAGGGCCCGAGTTGGCCTCCCCATATCTCCGCAATTGTATATATATTATTTATTGCTCTAGGTCCCTCGAAACCTTGGACTGACTCTGGCAAAATCAAATCTAATATAAATAAAAACAAAACATACAAGCTTTTATAACAAAATTACATGAAAATTGGGGGGAGGAGGGATAAGATATGTTGGTTTATATTTATATATACTGTATTAATTTATTAAATAATATATTATTTCAATCGCAAGACGAGAGAGGGGCGGTTGCCACCACCAGCCCCCCTGTGTCCGCCCCTGATGTTGGGACTAAATATTGTAAATATCGATAAAGTTATATTTCTCAGGTATTTGACAATCTCGTTAATAAATAAGTATATGCGACAATGGACAATGAGTTTAGCGACTTTCTTAAAGGCGCTATTAGTATTGGCGCCTACACTTGGTTTATTAACTTTGTGCAGTATTTGCAATAATCAGTTAAATTAGCCTTATATGTTTATTGATGGACGGTAAGATTAAAAAAAATAAATAAAATTATAGGAAATTGAGTAAGTAAATTGTTAAAAATGTTGTTTGAACTCAGATGCTTAAAAAACAAATGAAATGGGAGCAGTTTCTGTTTGGTTTAACTTTAAAGTTAATTTATTAAGTTAAGAAACAATGAGCAATATAAAACAAGTTATTGGTGTTCCACTAATGTTTGAATTGATTAAAGCTTGATCATCATCATCATCAACTGCACCTTATCCCACTATATGGAGTCGGTGGTGTGAAGTTTATAGTGTCAATTAATTGTCTAAAATTAGTTAACACTACAAATTCACACAAAAAGCTAGGGGTGTCAATTTAGGACCCGACACGCAAACCCGACACGAACCTAACACGAAATTAATGGGTATGAGTCCAGACTTCGTGGGTCCGGGTCAAAATTGGGTCGGACCACTAACTCCGCCAATTAAACAGTAGGGTCCGGGTCAACCTACTATGACCCGTTTAACCCGTCTAACCCGTTTGTGAATTTAAAAACAATTAAGTAAATAATTAATTGTAAGAAAAAAACAACAAACAAGAAATATCTTTAAAACTCAAATGATAAAACCTCATTAATTATGTATTTGTTATTATTATGCATATCTTTTTTGAATATTGTCCTCAAAATATAATTAGTATGTTATGTTATTTATGCAATTATGTCATTTCTTTTTGTATGTTGTAAATTGTAATATTTTTTATTGATCGAATAGTGTATGATTAAAAAAAAATAAATTTATTCATTAAAAATATTAAATATATATTAAAATAATTTTATTAGACGGGTTAAGTGGGTCGGGTCCGGTTACCTATGAAATAAGTAGGTCGGGTCCGAGTTCAAGATTCTCGACACGAATAATTAAGCAATTGGTCCCGGCCTACATTTTTTCGACACGCAACCTGCGAACCCTAACCCCGAACCCGGACCCAACCCAAATTGACACCCCTACAAAAAGCAAACTAACTGAGAAGACATCTTACATCTTATGGCTATAAACCCTTTTTGTATGCTTAACTAGGCAATGAAGAGCCTTTAAGTTTTGTTCAAAAAAAAAAAAAAAAAAAAATCACCTACTCAAATACAGCTTTATAGCAACAGATCTATATACTTTAAGAAACTCCTAATCTTTTTCTTCGTCTTGAAAATATAAAATCTATTTATAGCCAGAACAAGATAATTGAAGCGTATATTTATTATAATAACATACAACATTATTCTCAATTAATGAGCAACCTTATCAATTGTCTTAATTGGAGTAAAAAAACGACCTTTGTGAAATGCCAATATCAAAACTCACCTTTTTTCAATTTTTTTTTCTTTTTCACCAATATTTGTCATTCATCCAACTTCCATGAATCATGACTAAGCATTCATAATTTGGTCACACAATGCATTAAATGCTTTTTCTTTTTGTGGTCAACACCAAACTCTTTTAAGACTTAACCATAATCTGTCAACTGCATTTCTATCTTGGTATGAGTTTCCTGGTCTTATGGAAACCCCATACAATAACCACAATTCACCAAATTTGTCCAGAATCCAATAGTGGTCGAGTGGTTAAAACTCTCAAATCCAGACCAAAGGTTAATACATGATATGACACTATACAAATATACAAAATAATAGGTTATCATGTCACTAACATGTAAACGTGTAATTATCGTGTCAGTAACACATAAACGTGTAATTATCGTGTCACTAGCAGGTAAACGTGTCCTTATCGTGTTCTTATTGTGTCATTATCATGTCACTATCGTATTCGCGCCCTTATCGTGTTTACACGAACACGACACTGAATTTTCGTGTCCATATCGTGTCGACACGATAAGAACACGGACACGATAAAGGTAAACACTAACCCGTTATTTTCGTATCGTGCTATCATGTCGTGTCAAGAATTGTCACCCCTATATACAACAACCACAATTCAACAAATTTTTCCATAATTGGATAGTGATCGAGTGGTTAAACCCCTCAAGTCCAGACCAAAGATGTGGGGCTCACTCTTCCCCTCAATGCATACAAAATTTCGAGCCATTTATTCTTTTACACAAAAAACCAAACAATTATTCACAAGACAAGAAAATATGCATGAAATTTATTAGTCTAAATAACTCTAATCATGCTCATGCGCTTTCTCTCCATTGAGCTCTGAAGTCGTTCTTTAGCATGCCTTAAAGCGTCAAGCACTTCTTTCACTGTCGCATCAAGAACTCGTGGATCAACGGTCCGATTTTCCTGTGGCATATCAACTGCAACTATGGCCATTGAATTATCTACGTGGTTTTCGAGATCTTGATCATCGTCTTGGTTAAGACCTTCTTTAGTATATGTTTCGACCCTTTGATCGGTGAAATACCTATCGGAAAGCAAATAGCACAACTATATAATTGCAGGGGAAAAAACCTCCAACTATTATTGCACAACATTATAGGATTGCCAATTATGTGAACTAATTTATTATTAAGGATAAGGGATAATTACAAAAAGTACCCCTGAGGTTAAACCTAATTACAAAAAACCCAACTAACTTTCAAAATTACAAAAAGTATCCCTGAGGTTTGATTCAGTGTTAAAATTAAGGGATAAACTGTAATATTTTTATAAATACGAGGGGGGATTTTTGTATGTTTTTTGCTAATGAAGAGGGTAAAAGTTAGACAAAAGAATATCTCAAGGATATTTTTGTAATTTTAAAAGTTAGCTGGAGTTTTTGGTATTTAGGTTAAACCTCAAGGGTACTTTTTGTAATTAACCCTGTGAGGTTTAGGTTAATTAGAAAATTACCTCTCAAGTTTAGGTTAATTACAAAAAATTCCTGTGAGGTTTTGGCTCAGTATTACACTTTACCCTCTTCATAAGCAAAAATAATTCAAAACACCCCCTTATATTTAACTGGAGCTATCAATTTCGGCCCGACCCGATATTTTTACCGAACTGGGCTATAATTCCTCAGGCCTAGAAAAACCGGTCCTAAAATAGGCCGGCCCATTAGACCCGAAACCCCGAGCCGGTCTGAATTTTGTTAGCGTGTTTTCCATGGTTGGGCTATGAAATTAGCGACCCGACCACTATTTGACTTGACCCGATTTTCCTCTTGGTCCGGCCCAGCCCATTTGACACCTCTACATTTAACATAAAATCAATCATCGAGGGCCCTTTTTCCTAAGTTTCAAATATCTCTCAGTTTTTTTTTGTAATTAACCATAATCTCATGGGTAGTTTTTGTAATTACCCCTCAATGTTAAATTGAATCAAGGGAGCAAAAATCAACTGATAGTGATCAAAGTGCTAAAAGATGAATTTTTGACTGTTGAGTATCACAATATAAGCCACAAATATTAATGCACAAATTTACAAATCTCAATGACCTTGAAAAATTCTTGTGCTGACATTATAAAAAAGTTAGTAACATCTCACCTCTGATCATTTTGCTGTAAATTTGCAGACCCTTTTGGGGAATTAACATTCTCCATTGATTCATGACTTTCACAAACTGTAGAGAATTTCAAATGCATATTTTCACTATTTTCAGATTCTTGGATGCCTCTGGCATTAGAAATATTCATGGATTGAAGCCTCTTCATCAGTAATTTCAGCTTCTTTTGAGCCCTGTTTCTTGATTTTGCCTCTTCCTTTAACAGGTTTTCCAGTTCTAATAACTGTGATTTTCAGATATTGAAAAACAGAGAAAAAAATCAGTTGAAAAATATGCTTTCACAATCAAATGTGACTTTATTTATTGAGCAGATCACTTGTAAAATGGTCGCACGGTGCAGACGGATTGCATTTTTCGTGTAGAAAATGATTCTTTCAGAAAAAGTATCACTTTTTACACTAAAAGTATGACGGTCGCACCGTGGGACGGTCTTACACAAGTTTTTGTCTTATTTAAATATAGACTCAATTTAACCTTGTTTCCCAATTGCTCTGCCTCATATCTTGCATTTCTGGAAGCCAATCTCTCAGCAAGCAATCTCCCTCTTAAACAATTCACTGTCCTCAAACTATTTTCTCCTTCCATTTTATATTCACTGAGAAAATGACATAAAAAAAAAAAGATCACACCAACTCATCAAGTTTCATTTTACACACACAGTGGCACATTGGGAGGAAAAAAATAGATGAAAATGCAATAAATATAACCAGAGTTAGTCCAGTAACCATGGGTATTATTATATCAAAGTTCCATTTTACACCCAGAGAGAGGCACATTGGGGTTTAAAAAGGGATAATTACAAAAACACCCATGAGGTTTGGGCTAATTAAAAGAAAAACCAAGATGTTTCAAAATTAAAAAAAAAAACCCATCAGATTTGATTATGTGTTAAATTTAAGGGGGAAACTGTTAGTATTTTTATAAATATCAGGGGTTTTTTTGATATGTTTTTGCCTGTAAAGGGAAAAATGTAATGCAGAATCAAATCTCAAGGTGTTTTTTTTGTAATTTTCGAAAATTTGTAACTAGCCCAAACCTTAAGGTTTTCTTTTTTTTTTTTTTTTTTTTTTGTTATGATCCCTTTAAAAAAAAGATAGAAATGCAATAAACTTGTAAAGAAACTGACCTCCATTTTGCATCTGCATTGGCTCCTCCTGTCATCTTCTATCATTGAACTTTTATTTGTGTTTCAAAGCAATTAGACACTTCTTTTTGTGTCTTGAGTGTTTTTCTGAAAATACCCAAATCAGGTAAGATTTCATAGGTAAATGAAAAAACACCTTTTTCTTGGTGTAGTACCTTTTCTTTTTTTCATGTCAGATCATGTTTGAATAATGATTGAGGAATCACAATTAATTATCTGTAAAAGTATAGAGATGATTATATCAGGGATTTGGACTCTTGCCCCCTTCAAAAATGGCTTTACCTCTATAATATGTACTCTTCATAATTAATTACTTTACATTAAAGTTGTAACTGTTCTCACAGCAGCTTCAGTCAAGTGTCACTTATTACTCATTTATTGTAGCAGTAGGTTTATCCAAACTAATTTTTTTCTTCATTTTTATGAATATGAAAACAAAATTACTCCTATTGATAGCATATTCATTTATATCAATTTTCTTTTTCTCAGTCCTATATAATCTTGATTTCTTGAAGAAGTTTTTTCATATATGAAGCAATGTGATGTAATTTCCTTGTGCTCATCACCTTGATTTAGTTCATTTAGAGGATGCATATTTATTTCATTTGTTCTACATTTTGTTTTCTTGGGTGGTCAAATTTTCGAGTTTTTGCTACTTATGTAATTTATTGTGTAAGAAAGATTTCCAAAAAAAGATTTCTATCTTGATTTGGAAAGAAAACTTACTATAAAGATCGCTCCAAATCTTGCGCCATTTTGAAGATGTGAACAGTTATACGCCAGAAATACGGCGCATAGTGTAGATGCGCTAAAATTTTCTTTTCTTTTTGTCTTAAATTAATGATTTCAATGCGAACTTAAATAAGAATCTTTGGAGATTGTGTAAACAATCTACATTTCTTCAAGACCATAGAAACAATCTTCTTGAGTTTTTATATCATATATTCATATAATAACTATTTTGGTGACAACTTTAACAAAGAAAAATTTCAAAACTAGTTAGTAATAACATGCAGGCAGCAAGCATTGTTTTATGGCTTGCAATCTCAAGGAAACCTCCAAAGTTCCAAAAATAGCATAATTTCAAATATGTACTAGTAAGGGTAGAACAAAAATAGATAAAAATAAAATAAAATAAAAGGCTTTTCACAAAAATAAATAAAAGGCTTTTCACATAATTTAATTTTGTGAATGGAATATCCAGCCCATAGGGAGGCCAGTTTAAAATGTTTGCACATGAAATTTGAATTGAAGAAAACACTGAAAACTGTGATGGGACTTCTGACCAAGTGTAGTCACATATAGTTGTTGATGTCCCATTGCATTAGCCCCACATTTAACTTGTTGCCCTTATAAATGGGCAAAAATACAAATCTTCAGAATAGGCTATTTGTTTCACCTACTTTCATTATCCTTATAAATCTTATTCATCATTTGGGTTCATGTGTTCACTTTTCTTAACAATTATATTAGTTTTAGCGCAAATTCAAACCATTACAAAATGAATGATGCATTTCGATCCTCCTTTGATTTAGGCCTTGATGTCATATGTCACATTGGCAAAACGCGTTTTCTGACTTTCTAGGGGTGTCAATCAGGTCGTGTTTCGTATTATGACACGGGTATTCTTGACAAGCACGACATGTTTATGACATAGGTAACCCGACACGGCACGAATACATATATAATTTAAAGTTTGACACGGAAAAATTCATAAAAATAAAAAAAACAAAGAGAGACAAAGCTAAAATTACAAATAAAGTACATTAAATTATTAGAAACTGCATTCAATATTTTGTCCAACATCATATAAACAGCTAGGACATCACAAATACGGAAATAACATGTTTACTATATAACTAAATGAGTTAAATAGGTTAATTTTGTTGACACGCGGTCAACCTGACCTTACCTATTTTTTTACCCTGTTAATCATTTTTTATCCGAATTTGACCTTAACCCTGCGAAGAATTGTGCCTATACCTGCTAAATTCGCATTAGGTTTGTGTCGTGCTATCGTGTCGTGACGCAACTTGACGCCCCTACTATTGCATGAAATTAAATTCATAAATGGAAAAAAATTCGAAGAAATAGAAATAAATAGTCTTGAGATTGTCTAAATTATTTTTCACTTGCATTTCGAGCTCACCACAAGCTAACTATGATATTTAATTAATTTTAAATAATAACTTTATTTATATATATATTGTAAAAAAAGAATAAAATCTTTTGTTACGTGGTGAAAAAGCAAATAACAATTTTGTCACATCTCAAGAAATAAAATTAGAAATAAATGGACGTGGGCTACATTTAGCCGTTAAGGGTTGGACCTTAGGCGTCGTCGTTCCCGCACCTTCACTCATATCAATCTCCCCAACCTTCTCCCAATCAAAGCACTGGATCAACGACGCCAGGCCCAGCCCAAGATTCGAAATACCCAAATTCTCACCTGGACAAGCCCGTCTCCCCGACCCAAACGGAAAAAACCTAAAGCCCAAATCCTTCTTCCCATCGAAGCTTTCAAATCTTTCGGGCCTGAACTTCTCTGGATCGGCCCATATCCGTGGGTTATGATGAATTTCCCATATATTCACCAACAATATGGTCCCCGCCGGAATTCGGAAGCCGCCCACCGCGCACTCGGCGGAGGAGCGGTGGGGCATCAAAATAGATACCGGAGGATGCAAACGCAGCGTTTCGAGGATGATGTGGCGGAGATACGGCAGCTCCGCCACGTCGGATTCTGTGATGAGGCGGTTGTAACCCACGTGGGCGTCGATTTCAGATTGGGCTTTTTTTAGGGTTTCTGGGTTGTCGAGCAGCAGAGAAAAGGCCCATTCTAGGGCGATTGTTGAAGTTGAAGATCCTCCTTGGAGTAAGACCTGAAATCACTAATTTTGGTTAGAAATTAGGGATAATTACAAATAAACCCCTGAGTTTTGGGTAATTACAGAAAAAACCCAGATATTTTTGAAAATTATAAAAATTCCCTTGAGTTTTGATTTCGTATAACATTTTCCCTCAAATGTTAAAATTCGAGAAAATGTTAAAAATTCCACTAAATCTAGGAATAATTACAAAACCCCCCTAAGGTTTGTGCTAATTACAAATAAACCAAGAGGTTTATAAAAAGTACAAAAAAATCCTTGAGGTTTGAGTGGTATTAAATTTAAGGGGGTAAATATAATATTTTGATAAACAAAATGAGAGCTATTCTTTGCATATGAAGGTGAAAAATGTAAGATGGATCAAATCTAAAGGGTTTTTCTTAAATTCCCAAAAATTTCTGTTCTTTTTTGGTAATTAGCCCGAACCTCGGAGGTTTTCTGTAATTATCCCTAAAATTAAAGACGGAAAATGACCTCTGGCTTTTTTTATAATTAGCCCAAAACTCGGGGATGTTTTTGTAATTATCCCTAGAAATTATTTAGTGTAATGATTTTTTATCGATTTAAATTGAAACATAAACAGGAAAAATAAAAGAAAAAAATAAAGGAGTAGTTTTGTAACATTCTTCAGGAATTAAATAATTTAATTATTACATATTATACAGCATAAAAAAATATTGCAAAATTCTATTAATTAATCGCATTAATTATCAGTAAATTCTAAACTCAGGACTACATTATTCTAATGCTGTCGTTATCTTACTTTTCTTATAATATATATTGCTTATGAAAAAATACAGGCCGACTTATTGAAGATACATTTAATTATGGCCAAACTGTGCATTGGACAACAGTTTGCTTTCACACTAAATTTCAAGATTCCAAGCATGTACTGAAAGTTCTATCTGTCTTACAAATAATTAATAGATCTATCATTTAGTAAGTTACTTAAATTGAAGAATCAATGCCAATAATTCAACTCAAATAATTTGGATGCTTCTACTTCTAATAGCAACACAAATAATTGTTCTAAAAACGCTGACATCATGATGAAATGAGCCTCTATGGCAAAAATCCCCGGCTTCAAATTTTTAACTTTCGTCCGCCTATATTTATTTTCCGATTAGGCCCCGTCTAACCCAGCCCAGGTCCCGCCTAAGCCCGCCTAACCCGCCAAGGCTGCGCCTAGGCGCTAAGCCCAAATTTGCCGCCCGACTAGCGCCTGAAACTGCTAAATCTTAAGGGATAATTACAAAAACACCCCTGAGATTTTGGCTAATTACAAAACACCCCATAGATGTTTTAAAATTACAAAAAAAACTCATCATGTATGATTATGTGTTAAATTTAAGGGGGTACCTGTTGTATTTTTATAGATACCAGGGGATTTTTGATATATTTTTTTGCTTATGAAGAGGAAAATGTAAGACGGAATCAAACCTCAAGGAGTTTTTTGTAATTTTCAAAACTTCCTGGGTTTTTTTTGTAATTAGCCCAAACCTCAGGAGTGTTTTTGTAATTATCCCAAAACTTAATTACAAAACAACTATCAGATTATTGTCATGATTGAGGTATTATTATATGCAATCAAATCAACATGATTAATCAAAACAACTTTTTTATTAAAAAATTATCTTACCAATAGGAGATTCTTGATGGTTTCATCTGTGTAATATGCAGGGTCTGATATTTGCAAATCCAGCAACACTTCCACCATTGTTTTCTTCTTTACTTCATCAGATGACGCCACAATCGAAGAATAATGGTTTTCCATCATTCTTCGATTGTCGTCTATCACTTTCTGCATAAACTTATCTCTCTTCTGATGTATCGAGATCAACTTCTTCTCCACATCTCCGAACCCAAACCACTTCATGAAAGGCAAGAAATCGACCACATTCGTCTCGAACGCCACCTTCGATGTCTCGGTCGCAATCTCCTCGAGTATATTGGCTTCTTTCGAGTTCTCCACACTCATCTTCCCGTAATACCTGTCCAGGAATTTTTTTTCTTTTAATATAATACATAATTTTTATTACAACGTCATGTGATTGTAGTAGTGTTGAACGTAAACTGCCTACCTTTTTCCAGTGATCATTCGTGTCAGAATATTGAACATGAACTCAAACAGGGCAGATTTGACTTCCAGCACTCTGTCAGGCTCTTCCTTGGTGACATGGAAGAGCTTCCGGACGAGGCTCGATGTCTCATCGGCTCGGATATGAGAAAGCGCGTGTAGTCTATGCGACGACAAGAGCTCGAGCGACGAAATCCTCCGAAGGTTCCTCCAATGCTCGCCGTACGACGACCACGAAAGGCTCGTGTAGTTGTAACCGAAGTATCTCCCGTTGAGGAGATTAGGCCGGTTCGCGAAGATTATGTCGTTTTTCTTGGTCAAGCACTCCTCCGCGAGGGACGGGGACGAGACGAGGAGAACGGGCCGGGCCCCAAGCCGTAGGAAGAGGGCCGGGCCGTGTCGCCGGGAGACTTCAGAAAGGCTCCTATGGAATGGTTTTTTCAGCAAGTAGATGTGGCCTATGAAAGGCAGGGCTGGAAATGGGCTTGGAGGGAGGTTTCTTAGTTTGTTTAGGAGATGAAGGGTTATGCTATAAAGGGCTAAAAGGATAACAGGGGATAGATACAAGCAAAGATTTTCCATGGCAGATGATTTAGAATTTTTTTTGTGTTGTGATTTGTACTTGTGAAAGTGTGATAGTATAAATAAGGGATGTAATGAGCCAAAAGTCAATACATCATCTGAATTTAAAATATTTAATAAATTAAGCCTACTTTCTTAATTTCCCTTTGTAATGGAACAGTTGAGTGGGTTTTGTTCAATTTGCATGTGATGATGCATTGTGTGTTATATAAGGAATGATTATTTAATGTTGATGTCCGGGGCATAGCTCAAGTGACAAATAAATTGGGTGATGTGATGTCCGTTTCGCTGGCACCCACATCGTAAAAGTTCGAATTTGCCTGGTAACAAGCTGGAGGAGGATTTCTTGTATGATGACTCAGTCTAAAACAGCTCAGGACCATGACTTATTGAGGCATATCACACTATTCGCCTCTTCCATAAAAGCTCTAAAGACGGGATAATGGAGCCTCTCAGAGATGGGATTGGTTCTTTTGATTAATTAGTGTTGATGGTGGAGTGTGCATGGTAATATGTTGAAGTTTAATTTAGTTTTTATTTGTATAAAATTGCAAATTGGGATCTTTAAATAATAGTAGTAGACAGTTGGCATTTTTGGTGAGTGAACCATAACTGACATTAAAACAGTACCAAAAGTCAAGTGTAACAACCAATGGACCAGTGTTTGGGAAATGGAAGCAGATCCATCAGTGCAATTGGTTCAGCTGGGAATCCACAATTAATTTGGTTTGATTGACTCTAATTATAAAAAAAAATCTAATTTAATTGTTCAAGGATTGGTAAAAATAATATATATTTCTTTTGAGGAGGTTTAAACTTAGTAGTTGATTATATTATCTGAACTTTGGACTTTATTAGATATATTTTTTAAATGGTTATTGTAGGTTCCAAGGAGTGTGAGTTAAGTATAGAAGAGGGAGATGGTTGAATAGACTTAACCAATTTTTCGGTTTAAAATAAATCAGAGTTTGTCACAAGAAAACAAATAAGTCTCTTGAGTGGATCAAACTTCAACAGTAGAGTTAACCACTCAACAGACTCCGAGAGAGGCAATGATTGAGTAACTCAGCTGAGTGAAGTTAGCGTTTTATAAATTCAGTTTTCTTGGTTTTTAACAGTAGAAATGTTTAGACCCTTTCTAGAAATTGATTATCAACACTTATTCTAAGCTTGTTATTATTAGTTGGATAGCAAATATGTAATGCCCCCATTTTTCTTTAATGATTATATAATTTTATTAATCATAATGAATGTTGGTATATTTAACACTAATGATTCATCTAGTGTTATAACCGTGAAGAACGTGGGATCGGTGTGCTCGAAGTTCATGTCAAAAGAATTATGACGGTATATATGGAACATGAGTTATATATATATATATATATATATAATACTATGATGTGATGTGTGTATATATGAGAAATTACATATTATATTGACAATTATTATGCTAATCAAGAGTGATTAAATGAATTACTTTCATGCACTTCAAACTCATATGTAGTATATGGACTTGATGATATGGTGTTTTAGATGCAATTTTGTGAACGTTTTCCCTTCTTACTTAAGGTGATTATTTAGAATTTATGAACATGGTATTTTAAGTACATGTCTTAAGTATCTATAGGAACAAGAATTACCTTATTTGAATATGTAATGTATGAGATATACTCAAAACACTCAAACATGCCAAAACTGAAAATCTGTAAAACTTGACAGCAACATGTGCAACTTTGCAAACGTATTTTTCATAAAATAAGTTTCTTATTTGGGATTTTTGAAAATGTTAATTTAGATACATGTCTTAGGTGTCTATAGGAACAAGAATCACCTTATTTGAATATGCAAATTATGAGATATGGCCCAAACACTAAGGCATGCCAAAACTGAAAAGCTGAAAAACTGCACAACAGCATTTGCCACTTTGCCAACGTATTTTACCCATTAAATAAGTTTCCTATCTGGTATTTTTAAACATGATAATGTAGATACATGTCTTAGGTGTCTATAGGAAGAAGAATTACCTTATTTGAATATGTAAAGTGAGAGTTATGGTCCAAATGCTAAAGCTTGCCAAACCAGAAAATTCTATGACAGCTTACTATATCATGTTGGTGTGGTTGTTATGATTTGTATAAAGCAAGTAAACTATCATGGTTGTTCCCTATTTGAACCACAAAAGTTAAGGTATATTCTCCATGATTAAATCACAATGAAGAAAGCAAGAAAAGTAAGGTCTTTATCTTATCAATTGGAACATGTCTAACAACTATCATGTGAGAATCAAATACTTTAATAGATGAGACTTGTATCTAGTTATTTTGCTGAGAATACAAGGTTACATATATGAATAAGAGGTGTGTGGATCTGAAAAATTTAGAGAGCCAATAAGTTCCTTCATTCTAAATAGTTTCCTCAAAAATCTCTACATTAGCCCTTTCAAAGAATCAAATCCAACTCCTCACCAAAGTGTGCTTTTACTTCTTCATGCTATTTACCTTGAATTCAATGGTGCATAACATATATCTACACAAGAAGTAATCATACTAGTAGTTTTAACAAAGTTGCATCAAAGGATCTAATGGGTGAAACACTTTGCTTATACAAGATCTTGTAAGAAATAAGGTATGTATTTCCAAATTCGGATTTAATTGGTGAAATATTATGATATGCAAATTATTGCTTCTTGAGTACATTTATATTTTAGAAATACTTAGCTAAATGTCACATATGCTAGGTTAAATTTCCAGATCCTTGCAGTTATTGATGATCTATTAACGAATTTTCTTTTACCATTGGACATTCATTCATGAATCTGAAAACTTGTATGATCTCAAACTTGCGAAGCTTGTGTAGCATGGATATGATTTTATTTATAGCTAAATTTTGGATATGTCATTCCTATATGAATTATTAGTATCCAGAAATTGTATTGGAATTTTATCTATCCCGGTTTGGAGGATATGGAATTTATAATCTAATATGTTCACAGTGTATGAAATCCTGATAGTTTTTAGGATCCGTTTTTAATAATTATTTTGAACTATAAATGGATGATCATTTACTTTAGGAAAATTTTGGGACATGTATATATGTGATAGGTATAATTCTGAAAAGTTTTAGATTTATACGGTATCTAGGTTGTGAGTTAAAAATCGTTCTTTACAGTATGCCCAGACTAGAATATAAGATGCATGTACAATTGTATTCATTTAGAAAATTTGAAAATCATGTTTTTCACATCTATTTTATAAGGAAAAATTTGTGATACTCTATTAGGATGTTAAGTATCATATTACTAATTTTTACATGAATTTAGTATTTATATTATCAGATTAATAATTTTAAGTATGTATAGGTCAGAATTTCCAGATTTAGAGCATTAGGCTTAATCATGTAATAATGAAGTTTTATGAACATTATTTAGACCATTTATGAAATCTTATATATATTTATAAATGAAATTTTAATGTCTATATTAATTGTATGTGTTTCTCATGAAAATATTTGACATGAACATTCAAAGAAGGCGAGCACACCGTGATCAAGACGTTCATCACCCTTAAGTGAAAGGTTTAGTAAATAAACAAGTCAAGTAAGTACATTCTCACCTGCAACATGATTAAGTTTATGAAATGTTCTTTTTACAAAGTTACACTGATTTCAACATCTTATATTTGAGCATTTTCTATGAAAGGCATTTATGGCATTCTTTACAAATTGTTGATGAGCTTTTCATAAATGTATATGTATTTATCACGTAATGTAAGCGTTACACACCCAAGGATGATGTTTGTCCCGCTAGGTGGACTTGTCCCGCAAGGTGGACTTGTTACGTTTGGTTTGGGATTAGCTACCCCTTTCCTTTCGTGACGGCGCGCTAATGATGTTAATGGTGTAACGCTTGGGCCCATAAAGATAAAATGAATATGCATGTTTTTATTTATGCATAGAAAGAGATGCAAAAGTTATTTACAATGATCATGCTCATATTTATGTTTTCATGATAAATGCTCATACTTTGAAAAATGTTTTTGTGAGAATTCAAATGTGCTTACTAAGCTTAATGCTTATTAAAGTTACATCATGTTGCGATATAAGAAAATAATGAGGATGACTTAAGTTGAAGACGTGAGGAGCGTATGTGCAACGATGTGGGATTGGAAACGAATTACGCCAAGAGATACATTATATTTTATGATGTCAAATTATGAAACTTATTTTCAATTTTATGCTTTCGCTTATGTTTTATTTTAAGATTGATTGAAAACCTCTTTTCAAATTGTATGCTTTCGCTATTTTCGAATTCAAACTCTTGGTTTGTGACATTTTCAGATTTCATGATGATAACTGTTTTAAAGAAGTTTAAAGTTAACGAGCCTTGTAGCGTCCATAAGGGGCGTTACGATTGGTATCGAAATGGTTCCGTTTCCAATACACATGGCCATACGTCTACTCCATGGTTTACAAGTGAGTTTTTTTATTAAATATTTTATGCATGATTAACAATTTTCTTTAAAAAAAAAAAACAAAAAGTGGTGGAGCTACACTTTCATAACGTAACTTTGATCGTATTAAGAACTCTATAAAGCTTTACCTCTCTCTATTAAGATGAACTATGAATGATGATGGAAGAAAAGTCATATGTTGGGGTTGTTCGACAATAGGACCTAGAAAGATCATTTATGTTGATGTTAATCTAATTCAAATTATTGTCGACCTTCATAGATGACTATAAAGTTAATAAGGTGAAATTACTGATTTTTGAGCTAATAACAACGGAAGAGAAACTCGCTACGAACCTACACCAACTTCTTCTCAATATCAGAAACATGTAGTTGAAGTCCCTATGGTTCATGCAACAATATGATCCATCTCACAAGAGCCTCTACTAGGTAGATGGAAATATTTTAGACCTACAAAGCTTTCAGTTATCTAGCTCCCTTAATCATACGAGCATGGCTAAATACAATAGAAACCACTCTCAAATTGATGGGTTTTACTTGGTGAAGGAATTTATGTAGGTCACGTTACTTGACAAAGGAAGTCTCAAGAAAGAATTGAGCTAGAACAATGTCAATTGAATGACATGAGTATAGTTTATTAAGAAGTTCAATGAAAAGTTCATTTTTATGAATCACAAAAGAAAACACTATGATAAGTTTAATGACCATCATCATGGAGACATACAAGAATAGGTGAGGTGATTATACTCGCACATTAGTTGTCACTATTCCTTAAATGGTTATTGATAAGGATTCTACATTGATCTCATTGTGTTGAATATGCATGATTTGGATATTATCTTAGGAATGGATTTCTTGGGAAAGTATAACACAATTTTCAAGTGTCAATGGTAAGGAGTTAATTCAGAATTAAATAATTGATGAAGATGGATATTTTAGGAAATTTAGGAATGAAATCAAAGATATTTCTATCAGTGACGCCAAGGACATTATTTGAGTACTAGATGTATTGGATGTTTAGGCTATATAATTGACCAAGTGACAATAGATAAAGTTAGTGATTGATGTAGTGCATGGTTAGAGAGTTTAATGATGTGTTTTCAAAGGATTTGCTATGATTACCACAAAAAAAATCGAATTTGAAATTTAGTTTATACTAGGCGCCAATATGATTTTGGAAGTACCATTTAGGATGGCCTTAATAGAGCTAAAGGAATCACATGCTCAATTAAAAGAACTCCTTGACAAAGGTTTCATACAACCAAGTCATTCACCATGGAGGGCTCTAGTAGTATTTATCAAGAAGAAATATGGGTCTATGAGATTAAGTATTGACTATAGGGAGTTGAATAAAGTGACCATAAAGAATAAATACCCACTACCGAGAATTGATGATTTGTTTGTCCAGGCCAATTAAAGGGGTATTAGTATTTTCAAAAATGGATTTGAGATCTGGTTGAAGATAAGAGAAGGAGATATTTCGAAAACAGACTTTAGAAGTAGGTATGGTCACTATGAATTTATGGTTATGCCTTTTGGTCTTACAAACGCCCAATCAACTTTTATGGATTTGATAAATCGAGTATTCAAGGATTATCTTGACAAGTTTGTTATAGTATTTACTGACGACATCCTTGTATACTAAAAGAGTTGAGAAGGAACATGATATACACTTGAGGATTGTACTTGAGACATTGAGAGAACATCAATTATATGCAAAATTTTCCAAATGTGGGTTCTAATTAGATAAAGTGTCCTTCTTAGGTCATGTGATATCAAAAGATGGTGTTAAAGTGGATCTAGGAAAAATAGCGGTACATTTCTAAATTGGAAGCAACCTAAGAATGCAAGTGAAATTAGAAGTTTCTTAGGTTTAGCAGTTACTATCGAAAGTTTGTGGAGGATTTTTCAAAAATAGCGTTGCCTCTGACTAACTTAATGCGCAAAGGGAAAAAGTTTGAATGGACTGATACTTGTGATAGAAGTTTTCAAGAGCTTAAGAATAGATTAACTTCATCACCAATTGATTGATGATTCTGAAGGAGAAGAAGGATTCTCTATTTATAGTGATGCTTCAAAAATGGGACTTGGTGCAGTTCTAAAGCAAAATGATAAAGTGATTGCTTATGCCTCGAGACAATTGAAGGATTATGAAAAGAATTACCCTACTCATGATCTTGAATTGGCAGTTGTAGTATTTGCATTGAAAATATGGAGACATTATTTGTATGGAGTCAGCTGTAAGATTTATACAGATCACCAGAGCTTGAAATATTTCTTTACACAGAAAGAATTAAACATGAGGCAAAGACGATGGCTTGAATTAGTTAAGGATTATGATTGTGAAATCCTTTATCATCCAGGCAAAGCAAATAGAGTAATGCGGATGCATTGAGTAGAAATCATCAACAAAACTCATGGCGTTGCATGTTATCCCAAAACCTTTGCAAAAAGAGGTTATTGAGCTACAACTTGAAATAATTTTGAATCGTTTATCAGCAATAACCTTGACCCCAATCATTTTTGAGCATATTCAAGTAGGTCAAGAAAAGGACCAACTTTTATCCAAAAATCAAGAAAAGAAGAATGATTGAAACTGTCCGGATTTTATTATCTCCAACGATGGAATTTTAAAATTCAAAGGACGTCTCTGTGTACCAAAAGATTGGGAAATGATAAAACAGATTATGTCAGAAGCCCATGAAACTCCATACTCCATACACCCAGGAACTACAAAGATGTATTGGGACCTCAAACAAAAATTTTGGTGGCATGGCAGGAAGAAAGATATTGCGAGTTATGTTAACAAGTGTTTGACATATCAGCAAGTAAAGGTGGAACATCAAAAGCCTGCAGGGCATTGCAACCTATTCATATACCAGAATGGAAGTAGGAAGAAATTTCTATGGATTTTAACATTGGGATGCCTAAGACGACTAATGGCTATGATGCCATTTGGGTAATTATT
Source organism: Rehmannia glutinosa (assembly GCA_016081115.2). NCBI lineage: Eukaryota > Viridiplantae > Streptophyta > Magnoliopsida > Lamiales > Orobanchaceae > Rehmannia > Rehmannia glutinosa. Next base: position 59,082 of record JABTTQ020000343.1, on the reverse strand, counting down.
GATCGACTTACCAAGTCAGCTCATTTTCTTCCAGTTAAAATGATATTTTCAATGGACAAGTTGGCAGGACTCTACGTCAAAGAGATAGTTCGCTTACATGGAGTGACAAAGTCTATAATTTCGGATAGAGATAGTAGATTTACGTCTCACTTTTGGCGGAGTGCCCAACAGTCAATGGGTACCAAACTAATGTTTAGCACAACCTTCCATCCGCAGACTGATGTACAAACGGAACAAACAAATCAGATTCTTGAAGATATGCTTAGGGCATGCGCTCTTAATTTTAAAGGAAATTGGCGCAAATACTTACCACTCGCCGAGTTTGCTTATAATAACAGTTATCAAGCAACAATATGTATGGCCCCTTATGAGGCATTGTATGGGAGACGTTTTCATTCTCCAATTCATTGGCATGAAGCTAGTGAGAAGAAATTGATAGAATCAGAACATATCGAGAAGACGGATTTTGTGCAAGAGACTACAGAAGTTGTAAAGGTAATCCGAAAAAGAATTGAAATAGCACAAAGTAGACAGAAAAGTTACGCTGATATTAGGCGTAGACCGTTAGAATTCTCAATTGGGGACTTCGTCTTCATTAAAGTTTCACCAATGAAAGGAATTATGAGGTTTGGGAAGAAAGGAAAGCTTAGTCCAAGTTATGTCGGTCCATATATGATTGTTGAAAGAATGGGAAAAATTGCTTATAAACTAGAATTACCTCAAGAGATGACAACAATCCACAATGTTTTTCATGTATCAATGCTCAAGAAATATGTTCCAGATCCTTCACATGTCCTTACACCACAATTGGTACAAATTGATGAGAGTTTCAGTTATGAAGAAAAACCCACAACAATACTTGATAGAAGAGTTAAGAAATTGAGAAACAAAGAAATTCCTTTAGTCAAAGTATTATGGTCTAACCACAAAGTTGAAGAAGCCACTTGGGAGCGTGAAGAAGACATAAGAGCAAAATATCCACATCTATTCCGAGTTTTGAGGACGAAACTCTTGTAAGGTGGGAGGATTGTAATGCCCACATTTTTCTTTAATGATTATATAATTTTATTAATCATAATGAATGTTGGTATATTTAACACTAATGATTCATCTAGTGTTATAACCGTGAAGAACGTGGGATCGGTGTGCTCTCGGAAGTTCATGTCAAAAGAATTATGACGGTATATATGGAACATGAGTTATATATATATATAATACTATGATGTGATGTGTGTATATATGAGAAATTACATATTATATTGACAATTATTATGCTAATCAAGAGTGATTAAATGAATTACTTTCATGCACTTCAAACTCATATGTAGTATATGGACTTGATGATATGGTGTTTTAGATGCAATTTTGTGAACGTTTTCCTTCTTACTTAAGGTGATTATTTAGAATTTATGAACATGGTATTTTAAGTACATGTCTTAAGTATCTATAGGAACAAGAATTACCTTATTTGAATATGTAATGTATGAGATATACTCAAAACACTCAAACATGCCAAAACTGAAAATCTGTAAAACTTGACAGCAACATGTGCAACTTTGCAAACGTATTTTTCATAAAATAAGTTTCTTATTTGGGATTTTTGAAAATGTTAATTTAGATACATGTCTTAGGTGTCTATAGGAACAAGAATCACCTTATTTGAATATGCAAATTATGAGATATGGCCCAAACACTAAGGCATGCCAAAACTGAAAAGCTGAAAAACTGCACAACAGCATTTGCCACTTTGCCAACGTATTTTACCCATTAAATAAGTTTCCTATCTGGTATTTTTAAACATGATAATGTAGATACATGTCTTAGGTGTCTATAGGAAGAAGAATTACCTTATTTGAATATGTAAAGTGAGAGTTATGGTCCAAATGCTAAAGCTTGCCAAACCAGAAAATTCTATGACAGCTTACTATATCATGTTGGTGTGGTTGTTATGATTTGTATAAAGCAAGTAAACTATCATGGTTGTTCCCTATTTGAACCACAAAAGTTAAGGTATATTCTCCATGATTAAATCACAATGAAGAAAGCAAGAAAAGTAAGGTCTTTATCTTATCAATTGGAACATGTCTAACAACTATCATGTGAGAATCAAATACTTTAATAGATGAGACTTGTATCTAGTTATTTTGCTGAGAATACAAGGTTACATATATGAATAAGAGGTGTGTGGATCTGAAAATTTAGAGAGCCAATAAGTTCCTTCATTCTAAATAGTTTCCTCAAAAATCTCTACATTAGCCCTTTCAAAGAATCAAATCCAACTCCTCACCAAAGTGTGCTTTTTTACTTCTTCATGCTATTTACCTTGAATTCAATGGTGCATAACATATATCTACACAAGAAGTAATCATACTAGTAGTTTTAACAAAGTTGCATCAAAGGATCTAATGGGTGAAACACTTTGCTTATACAAGATCTTGTAAGAAATAAGGTATGTATTTCCAAATTCGGATTTAATTGGTGAAATATTATGATATGCAAATTATTGCTTCTTGAGTACATTTATATTTTAGAAATACTTAGCTAAATGTCACATATGCTAGGTTAAATTTCCAGATCCTTGCAGTTATTGATGATCTATTAACGAATTTTCTTTTACCATTGGACATTCATTCATGAATCTGAAAACTTGTATGATCTCAAACTTGCGAAGCTTGTGTAGCATAGATATGATTTTATTTATAGCTAAATTTTGGATATGTCATTCCTATATGAATTATTAGTATCCAGAATTTGTATTGGAATTTTATCTATCCCGGTTTGGAGGATATGGAATTTATAATCTAATATGTTCACAGTGTATGAAATCCTGATAGTTTTTAGGATCCGTTTTTAATAATTATTTTGAACTATAAATGGATGATCATTTACTTTAGGAAAATTTTGGGACATGCATATATGTGATAGGTATAATTCTGAAAAGTTTTAGATTTATACGGTATCTAGGTTGTGAGTTAAAAATCGTTCTTTACAGTATGCCCAGACTAGAATATAAGATGCCTGTACAATTGTATTCATTTAGAAAATTTGAAAATCATGTTTTTCACATCTATTTTATAAGGAAAAATTTGTGATACTCTATTAGGATGTTAAGTATCATATTACTAATTTTTACATGAATTTAGTATTTATATTATCAGATTAATAATTTTAAGTATGTATAGGTCAGAATTTCCAGATTTAGAGCATTAGGCTTAATCATGTAATAATGAAGTTTTATGAACATTATTTAGACCATTTATGAAATCTTATATATATTTATAAATGAAATTTTAATGTCTATATTAATTGTATGTGTTTCTCATGAAAATATTTGACATGAACATTCCAAGAAGGCGAGCACACCGTGATCAAGACGTTCATCACCCTTAAGTGAAAGGTTTAGTAAATAAACAAGTCAAGTAAGTACATTCTCACCTGCAACATGATTAAGTTTATGAAATGTTCTTTTTACAAAGTTACACTGATTTCAACATCTTATATTTGAGCATTTTCTATGAAAGGCATTTATGGCATTCTTTACAAATTGTTGATGAGCTTTTCATAAATGTATATGTATTTATCACGTAATGTAAGCGTTACACACCCAAGGATGATGTTTGTCCCGCTAGGTGGACTTGTCCCGCAAGGTGGACTTGTTACGTTTGGTTTGGGATTAGCTACCCCTTTCCTTTCGTGACGGCGCTAATGATGTTAATGGTGTAACGCTTGGGCCCATAAAGATAAAATGAATATGCATGTTTTTATTTATGCATAGAAAGAGATGCAAAAGTTATTTACAATGATCATGCTCATATTTATGTTTTCATGATAAATGCTCATACTTTGAAAAATGTTTTTGTGAGAATTCAAATGTGCTTACTAAGCTTAATGCTTATTAAAGTTACATCATGTTGCAGATAAGAAAATAATGAGGATGACTTAAGTTGAAGTACGTGAGGAGCGTATGTGCAACGATGTGGGATTGGAAACGGAATTACGCCAAGAGATACATTATATTTTATGATGTCAAATTATGAAACTTATTTTCAATTTTATGCTTTCGCTATGTTTTATTTTAAGATTGATTGAAAACCTCTTTTCAAATTGTATGCTTTCGCTATTTTCGAATTCAAACTCTTGGTTTGTGACATTTTCAGTTTTCTCATGATGATAACTGTTTTAAAGAAGTTTAAAGTTAACGAGCCTTGTAGCGTCCATAAGGGGGCGTTACAAAATATCATCAAGTAAATAAATTAAAGAAAGTAAAGTGCTGAAAATAAATAATACAAATATTTATAGTGGTTCGAGGGTGGTGTAATTCCTCTACTCCACCCTTCTCCTACTTCAGGAGGAATTTACTAATGCAATGTTAACTTTGTTACAAAAGTACAAAACAGTCCGAGCAAGCCTTGATCACACAACTGGTTTCACTCCTGGGACTCAACTCTTCGTAAGGCAGCAGCCTCACTAGTTCAGCTTTTCAAATCATTCGGATTTGATCACGTAGCCTTCCGTCGGATTGGAATCAGGTTCGAACTTGAACCTCACTGAACTTCCTTCACTTCTTGGAAGAACAAACCCCTTTGTTTTTGTTAAACAGGTTTCCTCTTCAACTTTGAAGTATGACTTCTATCTTGAATATGTTGGATAAAGTCACTTCAAGTTTTCCTGATGATTATGAATTTAGCTTGAGAGAGAGAGATAGTATTGCATATGTTTGCTTGATTGCTTGTTGTGTCACTTGATCATTGTATTCTCTCTTGTGTTGTGTTTCTCTCTGAAAATTTCTCAGTCTTTTATAATAAGAGCTTAAAATTTGTCCGTTGAAGAGATAGACACATTCAAACTTCACTTCTTGTTCGTTGGCTTGTCTTGTTCTGCAGCTTTTGATGTAGACCCATCCTTTGCATTAATGATTAACTACCTGCAGGTGTCTGAGATGCACCATGGTTCTTCTATTGGTCCATTGCACTCTTTCAAAGGTTGCAGGTCTGTCTCTTACCAAAAAGAATAAGTCTTGATTTTTCTTCACAACGGACTTCTTTAGCTTTCTTTAAATCCTTCAGCTACTTTATCCCATAAGTTGAGTCTTCTCATTGATTCTTGGATGACTCTGTTGCAAGTCTTTTGAAAGACACAGTTGTTTGTACTTGACTGGAGTTCTCCTAGGCCACTCATTTGCGACTCAGCTGAATCTTCTCTGCACTTTTTCGATCAGTCTTCAATATCTTCAACTTAGCTGTTTGACAATTCAACTAATATTCTAACTATTACAAGTTGAAATAACATACTTAATTTGGGATGCGAACTTTCTGATTTATAATTTTTCTAAGCATCATCAAAATCTATACAATAAATTTCCTAACAGTTATTTATGTTTGTTTTACCTTTAAATTTTAGTACATAAAAATTATAATTATGTTACCATTTTACATTATATAATAATAAAATATAAACATTTTTCATTAGATAATTGGTTGGACGACAGGATGAATCAGTTCAACTAATCAAATTGTTGACTTAACAAGATTATTAATTTTAATTACTAAATTATCGAGGTTCAATTATAATCATGTAAGATTAATTTTATATAAATAATTATGATTGATTTGTAACATAAAATCCCTAATACTTACTGAAATAATGAGAAGTTTTTCTCTCCAATGTGGTTTTAATTCGTAATTGTCTATATTATTTCTTGACGAAATCTTTGACCAACCCATTTTTGAAAACTACATTTCGGTAATTTATTGTAGTTTATGTTTTATCATCTATTTACTTTGTGGATACATGTAATATGTATGTAATTCATAAATATTAACTTAAACGAAAATTATATACATTTAGTGTCCTGCCTCATCTATTTTCTCCCTTTAAAAAATATATAATTTTTTTTATTTTTTTTTTCAAAAAAAAATTGAGGCGCGTCAGGGCCGGGAGGCCCCTTAGATCCGACATGTTCCAATGGACCTAGCCAATTATCAAACATATCGACTCAACTTAGTTAGTCTTGTGTAACTTAATAGAGAACGAAAAATATATCCCAATATTATCCCAAGTTAGACGATAATCATCGTGCAATCTGTCATAAATATTACTCCCGAAACATAGATGAATCACCAACTATAAAATGCCCGTTCTAATGACTAGAAATGGTTTTTTTTTTCGGATCCCTCTCCCGCAATAACTCTTTAAAAAACATTTATTGCATTTCTCATAGGGACAACAAAAAAGGAAAAGTATGATAATTTCATGTACTCGTTCACTTTATATATTCTCTTGATACACACTCTCCAAATTAACCTTGTTTTACTCTAGCATTAAGCTCTTTAAAAAACATTTACTGCATTAAGCTTTCGAGCTAAAAAAAAATAAAGGAAATTGTCACGGACTTGTTCCCTTAACAAATCTGGAAAGAAACACTCTCTCAACTTAACTTGCTTACAATTGCTTGATTGGTTACAAATGAAGTCCTACTCTTATTTATACTTCACCACCTCCTTAATGGACGGTGGTGATTGACTTAATCCAATGTTTGGAAATGTTCTCTAGACTTCTCCCCCAATATTCTTAAAATATCCTACAATATATTTACAAAGGAGTGCTCTAGAATCCTCCAATGATTCTGTTCACTTGGTTTTATACCATTGATTTGAGCTTCCGATACTAGAGTTTTGTGTTGTTTTTGAGTATTTTGAGTCGTTTTTGTTATATCTCATAGGTTAGGCATTAATTTCCATTGTTTCGAGTCATTTGAGGGGTCAAGCCATGTTGAGAGCCAATTATATTGAGTTTATAGTCATATTAATGAATCGTGTATCAAAAGAAGTACGAACGAACAAACAACGAGAGATTGATTTGAAGAAAAGTCCAAATGCGTCTGGAATTTCTAGCACTGGCAGGGTTTCGTATTTTGGTCATAACTCTCTCTACAAAATTGATATTAAGCTGATTCAAGTGGCTATAGAAAGCTAAGAGATAGGGCTACAACTTTGATGAAGGACGGAAAACCAAATTCGGACGTTTGGGTGGCGCTACAGCGCCAAAAAGACGCGCTGCAGCGCACAGGGCGGAAATCCGGACAGCTGCCGGGGCGCTGCAGCGCCCAAGACCCGGCGCTGCAGCGCCCGGAACAGGGCAAAAACCGAGTTGGGCGCTGCAGCGCTCAACGCCCGGCGTTGCAGCGCCCGGGCGACAATCTTGCAACGTTGTGCTGGGCGCCGCAGCGCCCACGCTCGGGCGCCGCAACACCCGAGGCGGATTTTCCTATGTTGGCCTACATTTTTCTTGGATCTTTGTGGGGTTATAAATATAGACATGGGCAGAGGCGTAGATAGGGGGGGCCAGGGGGGCCCCCGGCACACCCCCAATTTTTTTTTGTCCCGTTTTTTCAGTGGAAAAAAAATTAAAAAAAATTTATATGTGTTTTTTTAAAGAGAAAAAATAATCGAGCTAGGGGGAAAATGAGGGGAAAAAAATTTGGGCTAGGGGTAGCCAGTCGGGCTGGCTACGCCCCTGGACATGGGGGCGTGAATTCAGCAACTTTGGGACCATTTGGAAGACAACAAAACAACAAGAAGACAAGGGAGAAGAATAGAAACATCTTGGGATAAGCTTGGAGAAGAAGATTGAATGCTCTTATCATCTAGAAATAGAGAAGATCCTCTCAACTCTTGTTCTTATTTTGTTACTTTCTCCATATTTTGTAAGATGTATTGTTGTATTCTTATGGATTCATTTTCTTTAATCATGAGCTAAACTCTATAATTCTAGAGGGATAATGTAATCTATGTTTGAACTTATGTTTTGAAATTGTGGTTTGTCAATCTAGATCTATCAATTTATTTGTGTTATTTGGATCTATTGCTTCTAAATTACTTGATCAATAATTTAGAGTGTTTGGTGTATTTGATTTGACACTTGAGAGAGGTAATCGAATACATGACCTTGGAATAAAGATAACCAGATTTCATAGAATTGAGAGATTTGTGAATCCTTTGAAGTCATTTATCAAGATTCATAGCTTTTATTGAGATTTCAATTGGTGATTTTTATAGAGATATTGATTTCCCAATTAGATCTAAAATCATTTGGCACTCGAGAGAGGAAATGATTATTGTAGAAATCTTGACTTATAAATTGATAATTGATGATTGATAAACCATGTTGATAACATAAGGGATAACTAGATTCATCATACCTCTAGAATTCATTTAATCATTTGGATAAACTCATTGATATTTTCATATTCTTGATTTATTTTTAGTATTTTTAGTATAATCAACTCCATCATATATTGAATTTCTAAATAAAGTTAGACTACTATATTATAGTACTTAGCAATAATTCGATAATTATTCCCTGTGGATTCGACAACCTTACTTCTCTATATTAAAACTTGACACCGTACACTTGCGGTAAGAAAATTCTCTAACAGATTCTCTACAAAACTCCTACAACTTCTAGAGAATTCTATGTACAATTGGGCCTAAGTATTTAGGCTATCTTGTGGACTTGGAGTTGGGCTAACTTGATAGCTCATGTAGGAAATTTTGATCCAAGTTGGCAGCCCGTTACATTCTCCCCCACCTAATTCGGCGGCGTCCTTGAGGTCGCCTCATACTCGCTAAATTGTGGCCGGAACTGCCACAAGTCTTCTTCAAGTTCCCATATCTCCTCGGACTCGTGTAGCTCCTTCCATTTGATTAAGTATTGAGTACGGTGCAATACCTCGCCTTCAAATGACCTCTTTCATGAGCACCTCTTCAATATCCTCATCATATGACTTGGTCACCATGGGAGGTGCTCGTAATGCTCTCTCGGCTTCTTCGTCCACATAATATGGCTTCAACATACAAATGTGGAGGATGGGATGAATTTTCAAAATATCGTAGGTCGACGCGATAAGACACCTTACCTACCTTACCGATGATCGGAAATGGCCCTTCGTAGTGCCTCACCAAGTCTTTGTGCATGCCCCATAATGCTTTGAATTGTTGTGGTAGAAATTTGATGAAGTCTTGATCGCCAATGTTGTAGTCCTTTGGCCGTCTCTTCTCGTCCGCCCACTTCTTCATCTTCTTGCGGGATTTCTCTAAGTATGATCGGGCTATGTCGGCTTGCTCTTCCGATGACATTTCCATCTTCCCACACTTCTTCACATACAAAGACCTTCGAGAGAGATCGACTTAGAACCGCAAATAACATTAAAACCGACCTCCAATAGGTCGACAACTCTACCTATTTTTTACTGTTTTTCCTATTTTTCATACCCATATTGACCGTTATTAACCCACAAGACTCATATTTTTGGTTGACACATAGTCAATACATATTTACACGTCAACAATCTATAGCATTAAAAAAAAATTAAAACACGAGATTCGGATATAGTCTAAGTGGTCAAATCTCATGTCAAACATAGCCTGGTTGGCCCATGTCCCCTCAACCCCTTCAATATATTAAAAACACAAGTTTTTTGTGTTGAAATAAAACACAAATTTAAGGAGCGTTGTCCTCTTTTTTTGTTTTTGTGTTTTTGGAACCGCCATTTATGAACTCATAGTAAAGGATCAGAGACCTAGCGGCCCAGCACATTTCCCTTTTATGCTCTTCGCTGTTCATTTGGAACTTGAAATGCGCATTCATTTATTCTATATGACAGAAGATGGAGTTCTTTTTCTCCAGTGCTAGGTCAACTTGTCCAACCGTTGGGAGGCATTCCTCGACCCTGCCGCACTGAATTTGATGAACTGCAGAAATTCATAAATCAGGTTCCATTTTTTATTTTTTTTTTGTTCTCTTTGTTTTCCTGTTAAATTATGGTCACTCTTACAATTAACCCTATTGTTGAACCACAATTTCATATCCCTTTTTTATTTTATTTTTATTTTCTGTTTGTTTATTTTTTCGGATTTTTTTTTTAAATCTTGATGTACCAAAATTGAAATTCTTTCTCAAAGGTTTTTCTTAGAATGGCTTTGTATATTCTTTGATGCCCCCTTTTTTTTTCTTTTTTTTTATTATCTATTTTTAGACAAATTTAGTCTACTCGGGTTTCACGAGTCCTCAGAAATGGAATTGCAGATACGTCCTGTTTCTTCACAAAATTAAATTAAATCGATTTTTATTTTATTTTTTGTTTACTGATTTTACATATATATTGTTTCCATGAATGCAATAGATCCAAGCATCACGAAATTGGGCTTTAGGGCTTGGTATTCCATTTAAATCTATTTAGGGTTAGGTTGAAAGTTAATGGATTCTGTTGAGAAAAGTAATAATAGAATAAGTCAAGTATCCTTGGAAGATGCTCAGTAAATTCATCTGAACAAAGAATTAAGAAATATGTTTATCACTGTATACAAATTGCATTTTCTTGTAATTCAACTTGGTAAAAATCATAAGTATTCATTTTTTTTTTTTCATTTTAAAAACATTACCGGGTGTACATGACATTTTGCTGTTATTGAGTTCTCTAACATTATCCCTGAGTATGTCCGATGTCTCATGTCAACAAAGGGCAGGATGGAATTAATGATTGAATGATAATATTTTGGTTTACAAAATCTTGTGATAGGGTGACAAACTAAATTAACCGAAAGAATGAGGGCAAGCTTGTGCTTTCTGCAGATATATTGTAGAAGGAAATTAGGGTTAACGATCATGCCAAAAAATGGTGTAGCTGCGGTGCTTCGTAAATTTGGAAATGAGTAGGGAAAAAATGTTATAGCTATATAAATAGGCGTGATCTTTCTTTGACGTAAGCATATTGAATTGACATGAACAGAGAATCAACCAGTATCATTACATTTAGTTTTGGAAATATGGAATTTTCTAAACAGCATTATATCATTCGGCATAGGTCTTAATTAACTGAAGGAACTTATTCCGATTCTATCTGTTTTTTTTTTTTTTTAAATTATGTTCATCTGTGGGAGCTGAAGATATCAGTTCAAGCTGATGATTTTCAACCAAAATAACTTACCAAAACTTGAGGGGAGGGAAGTGTTACTATCATATATCTATATGTAATCCACGTGGAATGGTGATTTGATGAGTTTCTATGAGTTATTTGTCGAAGTCATAATATCTTCTGTTGTGTTTAATGTTACAAGTAGAAAATCTTGGTTAAAGAGCGACAAATATGCATAAACGTGTCGTTTCCTTATATGCATTGCGAGCCACGTGTTTCTACAAAGTCATTTCTTATTTGAGTTGATATAATGTTAGTTCCTCGCGACAGTTGCTCATTCCAAGGTCTGTTTGTTCTTTAAAATTGTTAAAATAGATTTAGGATTTTACTCTAGTTCTGTTTCATTATCTAAATTTAACTTTTGCTCTTATTTTTGGTACTTCAGCCTGTGATGATATTTGGTATAATTTACATTACAAGGAAGGCCTAACTGAATCCTCAATATGTTTTGTGTTGGTTTGCCGCAATACTTTTTCAAAAATTAGAATAGGCTGAATTATGAAAAGTGGACGCATGGTCAAAAATATTGATTTCATCTTACATCCCCATGCAACAATCAAGTTCATCACGTGTAAACATGCTAATTGGCAGTCACTCATTTGCTTGGTAGTAGCATATGGCTTACAAATTGTATTGATTTCCTGGACCCGATGACCAACAGTATACTGTATCACGAGTCCTTGCTCCCTTAGAGAGCTTTAAATGCTAACTATCCTTTTCTTTATGAATTTCTCATGGCCAATATCCCTCTCCAAAACCACCGTCACTTAATGAATCAATGTGGGTATGGTTTTCATCTTGGGTCAACAAACATAGCAAATGTACGAATATTTCTTACTCTGACTATCAAAATGTCCAGTCGATATTACATCTTTTTATCATTTATTATGCTGCCTTTGCATTTGTTAGTATCCAATGAAAAGCATTCTTCACCTTTTCATGATTACATTTTTACATGCTATCAATTTTTACATAATTAGTTGCCTTTTTTCCGACATAGCTCTAGTTCCTGTTGAATTTTGAAGAGAGAAAGAAGAACGCAAAGAAATAACTCATCTGGCCTACATCCACGAACAAAATGCCATGCATCCACAAACAAAATGCCCAAAGGGCTATAAGAATTTCATTTTTCTCTTATCTTGTGACTTTCAATACACCTATATATAGGCATGAGAAATACATAAATGGAAAAATATCTCTCGTATCAATTTAGATAAAATCAGATATTCTCCTATCCCTAGAATTGTGCAATATTCTTAAGGGATAATTACAAAAACACCCCCAAGGTTTGGGCTATTTACAAAAAAACCAAGAGATTCTTGAAAATTCCAAAAAACCCCTTTAGGTTTGATTATGCTTACTCTTCCCCCTCCATAAGTAAAAAATATTTCAAAACCTCCCATGATATTGTAAAAATATTACAGTTACCTCCTTAAATTTAAGATACAATCAAACTTGAGGGGGCTTTTTGTAATTTTGAAACATCTCTGGATTTTTGTAATTAGCCCAAACCTTGGGGGTGTTTTCGTAATTATCCCCATTCTTAATTTAATCCATTATGAATTGATTTTGATTCTCAACAATTCTTTATTTGTGTTGTAGGTTGAAATCTTTTTATTCGCTTTAAAAAATAGGAATTTGACAATGGAGAACAAAGACACCGGGGATTTTGTAGAGTCTTCATCAACCGACGTCTTAAAAATTCCCGGCGAACCAGCCATTGTAATAAACGAGCTTCCTCCGGTATCCTCAAGCGACGCCAATCTTGTTCCTTGTGCTGTTAGTGATGTACAGCCACAAAAACTTCCCGGATTTGGGGAATGGGTAGAAGGAAGAGAAGTTCGGAAATTGTTTGGAGAACAGTATTTTAACGGTAAAGTAACCCAATTTGATGAGGAAATGAATTGGTACAGGGTAGTTTATGAAGACGGTGACTTTGAAGACCTCGAGTGGAATGAATTGATGGATGTGTTAGTGCCACTAGATGTTAATATGCCTTTGAAAACACTAGCAATGAAGATCATCAAGAAGAGACAGAAATCTGTTCAAAAGTCCGCGAAAAGTAAGGTCAGACGTAGAAACAATGGTCCCCGTGCTGGTAAGGGCAAGGAAAAGGAAAGTGGTGGTTCTTAAATGCTTTAACCATTAGAATTAGGTTTAGTTAATATTCGAAACCACATACCATGGCTTCTTATAAATTGTCAGCAACTGTTGAGTTTCTATTTCGAAAGGGTAATGCGTATCGATGTCTTTGTCTGCATTTTCCTTTTCCGGAAGGGATAATTACAAATACTACCCTTCAGGTTTAGCCTAATTACAAAAAACTCTAGTTATCTTTCAAAATTACAAATACTCAGTTGAGATCTTTTTATTTTACAAATTACTCCCTGTTGAGGGGTAATTTGTTAAAAATACAATTCTTAAGAGGTATTTGTACTACTACAGGGGCTTTTTTTATTTAAGTTTAAAAGATAGCTGGATTTTTTTAGAAATAAGTTGAACCTCTGGGGTAGTTATGTAATTATTTCTTTTGGGTTTCATGGTTAGAAAAGCATGATGTGGTTTCTGGAACAATGTGATATTTCTTATTTTCTTTTGGCCTTTTGGCTTAAGATCAAGTACAAAGTTTATGAAATTTGTTATTTGAAGATTTTGAGTTGCATGAAATGGTAAAAACATGACAGAAGATCATTACAGAGAGAAATTGTTGGTGATTTTGATGCCATTTTCTTGTGAGAATTGCTGTTGTAATGCAAATATCAGAAAACCTAGAATGTATTCCTTTTGGCAAGTATAATTGAAACACACCTCTATTAAGAATTCATGAATATTATTTACGTCCAGAATTAATAATCAAACAAGCTCAAATACAGATTTTGAAGCTGGATAAAAATTCAAACAAGTTTGAACAATATTGTATCCGACTCTTTTCGATTCATTTACACCCTTATTTATTAGTAACGTAACACATCACCACATAATTTGAATAAAACAGTTTTGTAAACAGTACACATGAAAGAAACATGAAATTATTTGCCTATAAACTGCATGCAAGTCTACAACATTTCTATACTACAACAAATGAACAAAGTAAGAAAAACCAGAGTGCAAAAATCTAAATAAAACATCAATAATTTAACCTACAAAAAGCGTAATAAATGAGTCAATAACTCAGAACGAATACAAAATCCACTCACTCGAATTTTCAGTATGAAAAATCGCAAAATTTTGTAGATTTCATTGATGTTCATAATACGGTGCTATTAACCCAACAAGCACTACTATTTATTAACAAAATCTCCAAAATCATACAATTTAATAACGTTTTTGCTTAAATCTCCAAAATCATATCTGGCGTTTTAATTTATTTCCCATTCAATTCATCTCATCAGCAAAGACTCAAATATTACAAGTTGCCCTTCTTTGTTTTGTCTCTTCAACGTCTTTCTTTTTCCCCTCTACAAAAACCCATCATTCCTCTGTTTTTTTTATTTTTATTTTCTTACTCAATTTTACGTGTTACAGAGGATTTATTTATATCAGAAATTCAATCTGGAAATTACGTGAGTATATCGTTCTTTTTGCTTTTTTTTTTTATTTCAACTTGATGTTTTCGGGTTTGCTTTTTTTACTGACATTTTTTTTCCTATTATTACTGTTTTTTTTCTTTTGTACATACATTTGATTTTTGACCATTTAAATTAGAAGAATTGTTGTTTTCTAATTATGTATAACATGTTTCATGTGTTTTAATGTCGATAAAGGCTGCTGATCTTGATAATCAGGCTCCACAAGTGAAGTCAGGTGAAAAATTAAAATTAATATTCAGTCTTATTTAATTAAACCCCCGCCCCCTTTTTTTTTTTGCTTACCCCCATTGTTTGATTTTCCATTGAACTCTGTTTAGTCTCTTTTATTTGAATGCACATGCATAGAAAAAGTACGTACGTCGATAAATCGGATGAGATCTTCTATTCTAAGGTGTTTCATCTATTTTATTGTACATTTGCCGCGTGTTTTTTCTAACGGTTAACGCTTGCCTTATAAAAATCAATAATTTGCGGTTGAAAACACCATTTTAGAATAAAAAATTCCATTAGATTGTTAAGATCTTATCTTTTTGTGAAATTTTAGTAATCTTTGAGTCGCCTTTCACGACCTTAGGCTACTGTTATTTCTATGGTATTGAATCCCTTATTTAAAACAAAACTACTTATTCTGAAGTTTTTTCGACATTTCGTTTTTCTCTTTTATGATAAGAAAGGGATTGATCCAAAACATTGACCATCTTAAATTGAAGATTTAGAGCCAATCTATATACTTCTAATAAAACATAACTTTGTTCATTTATCGGATGAGTGAAATCTTAATGAATATAGGGTTGAAGTTGATAACACATTGAACAATTTTTCTTCTGTTTGTTTCTATTTTTGTCTTTCGAAAAAGTTTTTTTACTAACATACATTGATTTCGTTGATCACCATTAAAAGTCTTTCTATAAGAAGAAATGTGATCGGAAAAATGTGATCAACTTGGCCGAGCTAATTTGTTAATACCTTTAATCTTTAACAATAGGGAACATTTTGCTGGAAGAGACTGTAGATTTCGACTTATATATTTACATTTAAGATTTTTCAAGAGTTATTTAGATTTTCCTATCATTAAAATGTGTACTGTTCTAATTAGATTAGATAGTTACAATCAAGTCGATCACGTGTGCAGACCATGTACATCAATTGTTCGTCCCACTTGCCAAGATCAGCCAAACATATTGTGCAGATATTCATCTGAACATATTTACGTACATGGTTTGCGCACGTGAGTTACAATCAAGTCGATCATGTGCGCAAACCATGTACGTAAATATGTTTAGGTATTCATCTGCGCAATAAGTTTGGCTGATCTTGGCAAGTGGGACGTACAATTTATGTACATGGTTTGCGTACGTGATCGACTTGATTGTAACTATCTAATCGAACATAGTACGGAGCCTGTTTGTAATGTCTGCTGACATATGAAGATGATTTCAGTGGACTCATGTACAGATGGAAACATCTGCATTATTTTCCAACTTTTTGACATATGAATCCTTCCTTGACTATTAGGTTTCCAATCTTCTTGTCGTAAGAAAATAAAATCGCTTCAGACAGGCATTGCGTTTAGAAAAGGTCACGCTAAATCTTGAACGAACTCTTGTAAATCTTGGACGAACTTGTTAGGATCAAGCCCCAACCGTCAGACCAAAAGCTATATGTGATGGTTAGTAGGACTACTTTTTTCCCTTGAATAGCAACGTAGAGCCCCACATTTCACGTGTTGCATGCGAGCATGAGGGTTATCGGCCACATGTGGACCCCATAAACCGACGTGGACCTCGACAGGTTGGGTTGTCACAACAGCGATGCTAATCACTGGACCCCATAATGTAACAATTGACAATGAATCCCTTAGGCTCCATTTGGAGTGATGGATTTGAAGCTATAAATTTCAAACCCATAATAACAAATCTGTTTGAGCTTGTTTGGATAAGCTCATTATACATTGGGTTTCAAATCCGCAGATTCTATTTTGTGCTATTTTTGGAGTCATTGCTGTGGATTTCAAATCCATATTATATGGAGTCATTTGAAATCATTCCTCCAAATCCTCGTTGCATTTTCGCCAACTGATATAAATTTTATGATTTTCGATTAGTGAATTATCTGTGAATGCCCTATGTAGAATTAAGAGTTGAAAAAACTTTTTAAGTGTACAAGTAGGAGGATGTTTTCTTCTTATTTGGAAGTAAAACAAAAAAGTGCAATAAATTGAATGTGGATTGGCATGCAAATTTGCTTCATGTTCTTATGTTTTTCCACTTTGATTTTATGGTTTCAGAAAAATTTCAAGCAGAGATGGGAAGCACCAAATTCTTCAATTTAATTTTCGACGAGGAAGAGATGAATGCTGCTAAATTTTTATACGAACTGGCTAACGCGCCACGACATTTGCTCGATTATGACGTCACCCAAGACCTACAGCATGTTGAGGAGACGAAAGCACTAACTACCGTAACGCCAGATTCTGCTTGCACCGAGGATAGGAGAGAAGAAATAAGACTCGGGAAGAGAAAATTTGGGGACAATGGCTCGGCAAGTAGATCACATGGAAAAAAACCCGAGTTTTCATTTTCCATTTTGCATCTCCTTTCTGCTGTTCGGGCTGCATTGACCACTCCACTTCCGGAGGAGCGTGCACGTGGATTTATCAATGGCAGAAATCCCGGAAATGAATTTAACTTGCCGTTTCTTAACATTTATCAAATCATGCAGCGCGTGAGGTCTAAGCCGGGAGATCTTCGTATTCTGCTACGTAAAGAGCCGCTTGTAGAATTAGTAAGGGGAGTGCTGAAGGTATTTTCGTCAGAAACGCCGCCACTAGGAGCGAGGCCGTGGAGACCTCTGGCATTTTACGACCGGTTAAGGAAAAAATGGCGATGGATAGGTCCAATATTGAGCTCGACAAATGACAGCTGTTATAAAACGGATATTTCTTACGTGTCTTGGGGATTTTCGCAGGAAAATCTTGCCAAGTTGTCCGACCAATTTTCCATCTGGCTGAGAAAAACACAACCGATGCTTGAACTGATAGCAAGCCTTCCCGAGCCCCCTCGGAATTTAATGCAAGCGAAATTTTTCGAGAGAAGATTCATAAACAGAAGGAGGCTAAATCAGACTACACTCCGTCGAAGCTGTGATGAAGTGAGAGCTTATTTCCATAAAGAAGAAGCTATAAGGTACTTGGTACCCGATCGGTGTTTTCAATATACGGCCTTGGATGGTAGGAGATCTGCGGTGGGGCCAGTTAGAAAGAACTGCGTTCGGCGACTGCAAAATCGCGCGTCATTACATATTTAAGGTTGACCGGCCGCCTCAATTCTCTCTGCTTAGTCTTGTGAGGACGCAGCGGCTAGATTGCCGGGAGGTATGGGGACCAGGGCGGATATTTGCGATTTGATAAGGGACTCGCAGTATGTTATTGAAAACATACCGGAGCAGACCGTGAATCAGATCGTGAGTGGTGCTTTGGATCGTCTGCATACTGAGCTTGATCCGTGCGTGGTGTATATCGGACTGTGGGGTTTGTGGGTGTACCTACACGGAGACAGAGAAGAAGAGGATTTTCCCGAAAACTGGACTTCTTGAAAAGATGCCTGCATATGCTGCAAGTCGAAATGTCGTCTCCGGTTAGAATGGTGTACTTCATTCGTAAGCGAATGAGGCGATTCTTCGTTTCTTCGTTTACTTTTTAGTCGAAAATGACAAACTTTTAAACTGCTCTTCTTGTTTTTGTATTTTTGTTGTTTTTTTGAAGAAATTAAACTTCTCTGCTAAGATAATAGTTTTAGTAGAACTTTGTTGTTGTAAGAATAGACTCAATGAAATATCCTTGTGGTGTTTAACCGTCAGGTATGTGTTTTTTTTTTTCTATGTCAATGTTTTTCTAGTGCCAAGAGCATTAGTTAGTTGTTTTGGTTTTCAGGAGGATTTTCAGAGGAACAAAGTAATTGTGTGTGCTGAAATTTGTCTGAAATGCTTCCAGTTCTTGTTCTTAGAACTTAGAACAAAGGTGGTCTTGTAATTTATAGGTATAATTACAAAAAACCCCTTGAGGTTCGGGCTAATTACAAGAAAACCCAAAAAACTCCTTTGAGGTTTGATTCTGTCTTAGATTTTCTCCTCCATAATCAAAAAAACCATTTCCAACCCCCCCTTCCCCGATATTCTAAAATATTACAACTACCCCTATAAAATTTTAGACATAATCAAACTTTGAGGGGGTCTTTTCGTAATTTTGAAATATGTCTGGTTTTTTTGTAAGTAGCCAAAATCTTAGGGGTCTTTTGTAATTATCCCTAATTTACACACTCTCTCTCTCTCTCTCTCTCTCTCTCTCTCTCTCTCTCTCTCTCTCTCATTTTTAGTTTAGTGCAAATTGAAATATGGTTCAGAAACTGCAGAAATCCGACTCTTAAGGGTCACCTGCATCTTTTGAAATTTTAGTATCATCCATCAAAAACAAATTGCATTGTTCGTTTGCATGTTTTGTTTGAGAATGCATTTTATTAATAGTTTGTGATTCCTTTTTATTACAATTACTCGTGAAATGTCGAATGAATAAATCGAATTATTGAAATGCAGACAATATCCATTTCCATTGGTGTGTTCTATATTGATTATTGACAATATACCAACAAACTGGATTTCGTTTAAGGATGAATATGATAAAGGTGGCAATTAGGCGGGCAAGGTCAGAGAAAGAAAGCTAGCTCAGCCCGAAAATCATTTAGGCCAATATTTTCGTGGTCCAACCGGTTTCATGTAGTATATTTTGCTTTGGGCCAATTGGGTCTCCAAATTTATGGCTTAGTTTGGCCTTATTCTCGGGTCGATCGGTCCAGTTCATTGGGCCAGGCCTAAATTGCTCATACGCTTGATTTGAAAAATTTGAAATTTTAGGTGATTTATTTTTTTAAATTTGGATCCATGAAATTCTACCAATTATCAACAGACTTAGGAATTTGAGATTTTGCAAGTTGATAAACACAAACGACAATAAACAAGCCAGCAATAAAGATCAAAAGACAACAAAATTATATATCATTTATAACTCAAAAAACACATAGAAAAATTCAAAATTTGAGCATAAAACATTCTCTACACAAAAAAAAACAAAAAAAAAAGACGACACAAATTAAATACACGAAAACCAATTGACCACGCTTCAAAAGCCTATATATCTGGAACAAATTGATTAGCAAGGACCAATTGAATGGCTCATATGAGACTTCGCCTCACGACCAATTTTGTGAGACGAATCCTGAAATGACCCATATTAGCTAATCATTTGAATTTGAATCTAACTTGCTTTGATTTGTAAAATGAGTTAGATCCATCTCATGAATTTAAATCCGTAAGAGACAATCTCATGTGAGACTTGCTCGAATTATAAAGTAAAAAAAATTAATTAAATTGTTAAATTTTCTTACTGGATATATCTACCATTTAAACAGGACGATATATGATCATCCTATATGGTGAAATTGCCGGCGGTTCTCAACTTCAAACCGGTAAACGGGTTAATCCCGGGGACTAAACCGGCCGGGTCATAATTGCACACAACGTAAACGCCCTTCTGGTTATCGCAATAAACCGCCCCGCTACACCCGACCCGTCTGGTGGTGCTCCAAACGACGTTCAAATAATGGCCGCACTCGCAGCCGGCTATCTCCGGCCGGCACCGGCAAGCATTCGCCGTCCGATCGTACAATTTGTACTCGTTGAACCAGTATTGAACCGCATCCGTTGGATCGAACTCCTTGTAGCTCATCCAGTAGATGTTCTCGCCGTACTTGTTGGTGGAGTGGTACCGGTAATTGCAGTCGCGGCGGCGCTGCTCGGCCCATCCGTGCGCCGCCGCCGTCAGGATCGGATCCCAGACGAGCGGCGGCACGCCAACTCTGCGGCGGAGGTCGTTGTGGGCGCGGAGATACTCCCGCTGCTCCCAATTGAACGTCGGGACGAAGGGGGCCTGCGGTGGGGTCGCCGCGGTGGTGTTGCGCTTCTTCAATTTGTCCCTCGGGGTGGAGTGGTTCAGATCCGCCGTCGCGGAGGCGACCAACGCGGCGGCGATGATTAAGAAGCACAAAATTCTAGCCCTAGGCATTGGTTTTTTTTTTTTTTGCCTTTTTTGCCGCGTTTAATTATTTTTCCTCTTTTATTTTCTTTCTATTTTGGATGGATGGTTTTTTTGACGCTACTTCCAGAAGAGGAGAGCAGCGCCAAATGAGGGATGGAGGTGAAAAATGTATTTGTTCTGAAATTAGTTCCATGGTTTTCTACTTTTTACAGTAGGGATGAAATGAATGTTTGTAGAGGGATGATTTGATTTCATGAGGAGGATTTGTGGAAGTTAAAACGGTCAATGCAGGGATAACAAACTTGATGCTCCACCACAGATTATCCGTTTTAAGTTGAATGTTTTCTTTGAACTATTGACTAAGCCAATTACTATTTTTTAGTAATGAAATATCGGGGATCAACTGTGTGCTCCAATAATTGACATGTGCATTATAAGATCGATTGGCTCGAGTTTGATCATATACGAGTGCATGTGTCTTCTCCCTTATTTCCCCCATTGTACTCCAAAAAATGATTTTATACAACCTTAAATGCACAGCGTGCAACCGTACAAATTAAAAAACACAAAACTTGTATGTGTACCTATCATGGATATAATATATGGGACGATTCCTATATTTAAAGAGGAGATGTTACATGAGACCGTATGATGGACCTTGGTTCATAAAACGGGTCGTAAAACACACAAAAATATGGATTCTTTTCATGGGTATGATTTTGGGTCGAAATTCTATTTGAATTTTGACCCGAACCAATACTCGTGAAGATAAATTCATATTGGCAAAAACCTGTATAAGACAATCTCACGGATATAATCAATGAGACGGATCCTACATGCAAGGGCGTAGCTGGGGGGGCTCCCTGGTCCCCCGCGCCCCTGCCTACATGTATGTAGGATTTAAACCCAAATTCAAACCCATAAAAAGACTCATTATTTTTGTGTTTTATAGAATCCGTCTCATGAACTAAATCCATGAGACGGTCTCATACAAGACCACCTCATCCATATTTTTGTGTTTTTTAAGATTTGTCTCATGAACTTAGATCCATGAGACAGTCTCATATAAGACCTCATTATAAAAACGCACGGAATTGATCTTTCTTCAACGATCATCAGACAGCGATGATACGTCGTTTGAGGCCTAATGTTGATCGTGAATTGTTGTTCTTAATCTCAATTCCAGGTCCCTGTAAATAATTACCATATGACAACTTGATTGACTGAAATGTATATTTAAACATGATTAATTGAGTGTTGTCGTATGAGAAGTTAAATCGACAATGTAAACATACGAGTTTTTGTCCTTGGTGAAACGGATGTTGTTGAAAGTATTTATTTGAGAAATTGTACTTTATTTTTCTGCCCCTTAACTTCATGATGTGTATATAAAAGTTGTCAACTGCAAATTAGCAATTCCAACAAGACAGAAAAATATGTGCGCAATTGATTTCCATGTACAAAAATAACAGGGTTTCTTATATATAAATGTTCCTTCACTCAAATTACATCACCCAACACACGGAAAACTGATGCGATTACTAAGATTCGTCTAAGAGAATAAAAGAAGTAAATACTTTCTTACTCGTAGGCTAGAGACCGAAGATTCTGTCGTATAGCATCGTCTTCTCCCAGTAATCCCAACTGCTATTATACTGAAAATTTTGATCATCAACAGAATCGTAACCAGAACACCAATTTTCACTGTAATCCGGTTGCATATTATCGTTGTAACTTTTGTATCTCCCATACTGTTTTTCTTCATAAAGGGAACTATCTTCTTCTCCCCAGTGGCCTCCAAAGCAAGGCGCATACTCTCCAAGCCACGTTGGAACACCGCCATACGGTGTATCCTTTCCTCCATAATCTTGATTATTCTCGTTTGAATAATCATCAATTTCGTCGTATGTCAAGTAGTAGGAATCATCATACGATTCATCCACAGAAGACGAGAGTGGTTCTCCATTGCCATAGCTGCTATCGTACCAAGGCAGATAATACGATTCGTAGTCGAGTGCCATTAAATATTACCAAGGCTCGAGTCTTGCATATGACTTCACAGGAAACATTATATAGAACTTTAAAGTTTAAATTCTATCGCCAAAGGGTAAAGATGAAGATGCCCATGGTAAGGCTCAGAAAGGGAAGTATGGAATATATCACATTATCACACAACGATTGTGAAAGCTGATAAGGCAAAAATGACCCCATTTTAGTAGCATGGGAATCATTCTAGATAAAATCTGATGTAAAAAGTATAGGGGCGATAAAAGGCAATAAAAGAAATGGGACAAAACAGAAAGCGGTATAGGATATATTCCGACAGTAAGTATCTGCACCAAACACCGACTAAAAGCTGTCACAAAACCAAAGACACGGTCGCAAACTCCATAGCCCATGACTATGACAATTTCGTTCAAAGACACCGGTAGCATACTTCAATGAGAATTGTACCGCAGTCATAAGATGAAACATGATGACCTAGAAAATTGGTAAGGATATCTCTACCATTACCAATTTCAGTTCACACGTTTGTTTATTGGATACCTAAGCACGGACACCAAGTGAAACTCAAGTTTAAAATACAAATGAAGGTTGCAAGGCTAAAGATGTCAGTTTACTCATATTCCAAAGTCGGGATAGAAGTATATTTATCCTCAAACACAGTCAACGATTGTAGTAAAATAAATAAAAAGAAAAAACAGAGAAAACATTCCCAATAGTAACCTACATTACAAGTCCACACTTTCAATTACTTTTTCACGCGTTCAAGGAGACTCACTGCCTCGGGGAGAACGCACAGGATCATCATCATCGACAGGGCTCCTGTCTTCCCTTGGGCTTGGGCTGCGGTTACGACCATTTGCAGCGTAAGGGCTCTCATCATACCTCCCAGCTGTGGGGCTCACAGGGCTTCGGCTAGTTTCCTTAGGGCTGTCGCTATACCCATCTTGATCGGTCTCCATTCTGCCTCTAGCTGGCGAAGGGCTTCTCTTTCTTGAGTCGTCTCTATCAGGCGTTGGACTGAGTTTTATCGTCTTAGAAGGAGAAGCGCTCCTCTTTGGCTCGGGGCTTTCGTCCCGAGGACTTACTGATCTCCTTTCTTTATAGTCGGCATCACGTCCCCTTCTGGCGGGGGACCTAGACCGGCTGGAAACAAGAATCCAAGTGGAAAATGGTCAGTCCATAAGATCATATTTTGATGATGAGCTGAAAACAGTAATTTTAAATCAAAAAATTTGAAAAGAAAAATTCTATACCTGTAGCTGCGACTTCTACTGAAGCTCCGACTCCTACTGCGACCACGGCGAGGAGAACGTGAACGCGACCTCACAGGTGACCGTGAATAACTTCTGCCACGTCCACTGAAGCATCACCAAATGATTAGGGAAAAAGAAATAAAAAAATTAATAAAGTAGGAACCGATGCTTTTGCAAAGTTACCGAAAAGTCTACAAAAATCAGGACAAGGGGAAATCAGCACACTTTCATCAAGGTGAGAGCATATCAAATAGATACAAACCAGCTTTGCATAAGCCAAAAAAAACTAAAAGAACAATAGTACAAAAGGTGGCTAAAGCCCCATCTGAACTCAACATACCTCAGTTTCTTAGGACTGTTCTGGCAGTTCCTTTCAATGTGACCTCTTTCCCCACAGCGATAACACTTATTTTTCCAGTCTCCAGCTTTGCAATCTCGGGCCCAATGGCCATCAATGCCACAATTGAAGCAGCGCCCAGACCCTGGAGCAGGACCTCTGCCCACATACTCTCGAACCCCTCCAGGTCCACGAGGCACCTGTATTCACATCATGCAACTTTTTATTTTTGCATAAATAAGAAAAAACCAAATCACTGTGTCACAACACATCAATTTAACAAATCAACAATCAATGATTGATTCTGTTGAAATTTTTCAAGCAGCAAATGCAAAAGCCACCATTAAGGGCAAAAAGTAAAAATAAAAAGAAAAAGTGCAGCATCACCACATCATCTTAAGAAATATTCCTCAGATCCCGAAAAACAATCGTAAGAACATGATTAGAAAATTCCAAAAGTGACTTACTCCTTGGCAAACTCCACAATGATACGACGTCCATCAACATCTCTTCCATCCAAGTTATATCTTGCATCATCAGCATCCCGTGGATCACTGAATTCCTGTATAAATATAGGAGACAAGAAAACCAACACACAACCAAATTGTGTAATTGATAAATAGGCAATCAGCTTAATTTAAATATGAGAGATATGATGTCTTAAACATGCATAATCACAAAAGAGAGGAAGATACATACGACGAAGGCGTAGTCTCGCTTCATATCCACATCGCGTACTCTGCGGAAATGGTTTCCAGAAACAGTAAGGCCATCATAACTACTTACGTACTGCAGTGCATGAAACTTGGTCCTCAAGACGAACTAAACACCAGTTTGATTGTTGCAAATTCCATAAAAACATGCAAAGACAACACAGAAAATCGCCAAAGGCTTCTAACAATCCGCAAGAAATTCCACCAAGTCCACCCTCTCACCATTGACCACCAGGTCAGGCAAAGTCCACCTCCCACCATTGACCACCAGGTCAGGCAAAGGCGAAACCTTCAATAGAATCATTAAAGTCAAACTCAAAGGAACCTAGGGCACATTGTCCCTTCACAAATAACAAGATCACAAAGATTCCCACTCAAAACCATGCCTGGAAAGCAACTATGACCTTACTAGGAGGTGAGAAGTGAAACTATACCCTACCGTGACAGATCTCTAGTTTACAACCAATAAAGAGGGAACAATTGTTTATGGTCAACACATCCAACAAAGATGAAAACCATCAATTATCATATCCCTGTATTAATCAAAAAGTAAGATATTCATGACTTCAGCAGATTGGTTCACGCGACTTCATTCCCAGAAACGGCTATCACTAAATACATTTGAAGTGGGACTGGGGCGTCTTATTAAGACCCAATATCATTTTATTGGTTCCCCGGTGCCAAATGACCAAGAAGAGACATTAACTAGATAATCTTCAGAAAGCATCACCATTGCTATGACAAAACATACTAAAATGTAACACTCCGTAACTAAGACAGGATCGGTTACACTCCTTTGCACCAGGTAGGAGTAGCATTGAGGTTGAGCATGAAGGGAAGTATCAGAATATCAGAACTCCAATTTGGTAACAATGATGTAGTAGCCAGATAATGGAAATTTCATAATTCCGATAAAAACATATATCAAAAATAGTAACAGGCCACTATCAATGAGAAGCACATAAGCTATATGAACTCCAGCAGCCTCTGCTAATTATTAACAATTCAAGAAGAAAAACAAGCACAACAAGATAGCACCGCAAGACAGGGATGCATGATGACTAATTACCTCCCATATCTACTGAAAATGTGCTCCAAATCCGGAACGGGTCCTTGAAGATAAGTGACCAACATAGAGGCGAGTAGTGGTGCCATACCTATCTTCATAACGAGGCATTCTTGAGCTGCAGGATCAAGTTTCAACATCAACAACAAGGAGCGATGAAACAAATCATGAATGTAAGACATTTCCTCAATAAGTAATAGGATATATTTCATTATTAAGAAAGATAAAAGATAAAAGAGGGAAAAGAAAAAGATTAAGCACCATAATCAAGCACTGCGACCCCTAAATCAAAGAGAAAAAAAAGTAGAAAATCCAGCACCTCCTGCCATCTACCTCCCACGCCTCACCCCCTAAAAAATGGGCCTATTTGCTCTTTGCTGCTTTCTTGTCCTTTTTTTCTTTATTTATTTTGGGGTGAGGAAGGGAACAGTGACTAAAGGACGAAAACAAACTCAAATCTTCAACCAAATGAATTCCACTAACTTCGTCGAACGCAAGCCCATAGATTCTTATGCGTGCAAATCCAATGGAAATGATAACATTAATAAGGGCAATTCAGATACCCTGATTTTGAAACAAAATTAACTCCCGTCCCGCTACCGAATAATTTCAGAAAGAATAATATAAAGCCAATCATCAGGTTAAACTAAGCCCCCGTACAGTTAAAGAAGATTAAAATGCATTCATCACAGGGAAATCATAAAAATCAACGGTACAACGTGAACATATAGAAAGGATATACACACGCACACACAGACAAACACACACGAGCTAAGACGCATGAAAATTCTTACAAAGAACCTTTTAGATGAAATTCCCAAACTTCAGATCGCAACCCTAATTTTTAAGGACAGCGTGAGAGAAGCCGGGCGTCGAGATCCCGATGGTGTTTTATATGCGCTAACCGACATATTTGACGGCTAAGATTTGTTGTTTAATCCAAGGGTCAGAAATCAACAATGAGTGGGCCGGGATGCAAAAATAAGGCTTGTTAGCCCAATTGTTAAGCCTATAGTCCTGTCTGGCCCGAACTAATTAGGCTGTTCATTACTTATTTAACTTTTTTTTATTATATTTTATTTACCTTGCAGAATTAGATTTTATTAGTTTTTTTTTTTAAATGGACTTCGTTATTAAGCTGACAAAATTAGCAGAGTGTTTCCTATCAATTCCATTTTTCTTTTTTTGAAAAGAATAAATAATCTCTTGGAAAAATATTATTCAAGGGATATGTTGTTTTGTAGGACCCTATGTGCTGTCTAAACTATTGAATTTTGATTTAATTGTAATTTTATTTATTTCCTAACTAGGACTTTGCTTTGGTGAATATATATTAATTACAACAATTGGAACCGAAAGTATGGATAAAAAGGGGAGGGAAATGCATAAAGTCACAACCAGGTGGCGCGTACATTCTATTACTCATAATGACATGAGTTCGGGTTTGAGATACGCAATAATGCGCCGAACTTTTAAGAAAAAAGGCATAAAGCCACAAAATTGGGATATTCTTATAGAAACTCTTTTCTTGACTTACAAACTTTTTGGAAATTTAGTATGTTTACTTTTTAACATCAAATATGAATAGTGTCACCAAGAATGTTGAATTTAATAATAATCACGAGTTAGCCTAGCAAAAATATTGAATTTAAGAATAATCATACTCTAAATTTGCATGTAACTGTCTTTTCACTTTCTGTAATTTTGGTAACAAAAAATGTGGATTCACTTAATAAATAAATCAATACTTTCCAAAGCGAAAACCATGGTGAAAGATAAATCCATATGGCATTTCTCATACTAATACTTAAAATGAGTAAAACTAACAAATTGATGTTTCAAGTTGCTTTATCCTCTGTAACTAGTAGCTACTAATTTGTCCATCATTGGTATATCGAATATTATCCTTACACGCTAAATTTATTGATGACATCATTACTCTACACATGGTGTATACTTAAGATACTTGAAATACGAGACAAAACACAATTTGAAATAGATAATCCAAACTTTCTCCTAGAAGTAAGAGCTTAACAATTCTTATCACACAATCCAAATCTCTTACAACTA
This sequence comes from Rehmannia glutinosa, assembly GCA_016081115.2. Lineage (NCBI taxonomy): Eukaryota > Viridiplantae > Streptophyta > Magnoliopsida > Lamiales > Orobanchaceae > Rehmannia > Rehmannia glutinosa. The sequence goes on along the minus strand of JABTTQ020000343.1, from coordinate 30,983 downwards.
GTGAACAAATTACATGGACTAATCAAATCAACTCTTACAATAACTTAACTAATACATAAATGAAAGGAACCAAAAAAAAAAAACTTGATGATACTCACATCCTTTTTCACCTCCTCTTGTTTTTGCTTCCAATCAAGAGTGCAAAGTAAAACAAAAGCCTAAACAAAAATCCCAAAGCAATAGTAATCCACAAACAACTCCATTTGTCAATATCTGTAACACCACTCTGCTTCAATATATCTGATCCAGTAGTCAAACATGTTGATCTTGTAATATTCATCCCTAAAGTCTTGCTCATGGATTTCAAAGATCCCGAGCTTCACAAATCAGATGCCCAATGGTGAACCATCAAACACCCGAATACCCCTCACAAAACACTTTGTAGGATCACCAAACTCATTCGCATCACACCTGGTAAGGGTACTTCACCAAGGAAAGATAATGGAACCATAACCAATACGACGGGATCCGATCCCGGGTTATGAAAAAACCCGTGAACAGCACGAAATACGCTAGAATCGCGACCACGACCGTGTAGGCCATCATCAGATTGAATATGATTCCGGAAAGGAACGTGACGAACGAGCTCTCCTGCCCCTTAACGAGGCCAAGATGAACACGAAATAGAATATGAACCCTGATAGGCCGACGGCCCAGTAAGTAGTGGCGGCAAATGCTATCGACAGGATTAGAAGGGACGGGACGGAGATTATTGCGTGGGAGAGGACGTAGGACGAACGCCGGTACGCGTTGTAAGCCGTTTCTCTCATGAAAATGTATCTTTCCATGAGGAAAACAGGGATGGCCTCAGCACAGGTGTAGAATGTTGTGGACATTGCAAATGCGAAAAAGCCTAATCGTTCTTGAATGCCTTTAGGCGAATCGTCAAGCCTCCAGAAAATAGTGGCCAATGATAATACTCCGTGTGGGAATACTGGTATTCTCTTTACAAAAAAAAAGAGTATAATACCAGTGATGTGGGAACATGAAATTTCGGTTATTAAAAAAAAAAAAAAGAAAGAGAGAGTATAATACCTGTCACAAGAACTGCACCAAACCTTGCCCCAAATAACTCAGGGGCCCTTCTGGAATTCGTGATTGATCTGTTTGCGATAACAATCATTTCTTTCCAAAAGGGGTTAGCGTATTTTGGGACAGAGACCATATTCGAGTCCATATTCGTCGCACCAGAAACGAGCTTCCCCATTGAAATGCTTGCGCTAATGGCGTCTTTGAGGGATAATCTCGGGCCATTGGGGTTTCTGAATGAGGGGTTTTTCTTTTTCTGCCATTTTTTGTTGAAATCGGCGAGATTATTGGTTCCTTGCGGCGTGGATTCGAGTTCTCGTATGTAATCGAGCGCGAACTCTGTTTTGTCCTCGTTCGCAGGGATAGGGTTTCCGAATTCGGCGAAAAATTGGGGGAGATGACGGGGGGACCCACTGAACACCGTCTGCCCGCGAGAGAGAATAATCAGACGGTCTAACAAGCTGAGGATTCGATAACTGGGCTGGTGAATCGACATAATTACGATACTGCCACTCTGCGCGATTCTCTGCAAAACCTTCACCACCATGTACGCGCTCGTGGAATCGAGCCCCGAGGTCGGCTCATCGAGGAACAGAACAATCGGGTCGTGGATTATGTCGGTCCCGATCGAAACCCGGCGGCGTTCGCCGCCGGAAACCCCGCGGTGGCCCTCGTCTCCGATCACCGTCTTCGCGGCGCTTCGAAGCCCTAATTGATCGATTAGGGCTTGGACTCGGGCTTTTTTCCTCGATTTCGACATTGTTCTCGGCAGCCTGAATTCAGCTGAGAACATCAGTGTTTCTTCGACGGTTAACATGGGGAATAACAGGTCGTCCTGCATAACGTACGCCGATATCACTTTCAGAAGCTTGGACTCCAAAACGTCGCCGTTTAGGGTGATGGTCCCTTTCAGGCTTTCCCTGGCGATACGATCGGCCAACGCGTCGATCAACGTCGATTTCCCCGACCCGCTTGCTCCGAGAACGGCCATGATCTCACCTTCCCTGGCCTCACCGGAAATCCCATTCAGCAAAACTTTCATCCTGGATTTGTTGTTTTCCATCAATCCCCCTGGATTGGAATCATGGTTATTTCTGCTAAAACAGGACGGTACGATTTTTCGACGATTTTTAACGCTGTAAGTGAGGTTATGAAAGGAAAGAACAAAGGGCATTGAGGTAACATGTTGATCATGGTCATGGACTCCGATAACTCGGTGCGAATCAGGCTCGCTGGCATGGTCCCCAACGTACTGCAAAAGCTCGCCAAGCGTGCGCGAGGAGCTTCGTTTGGGCTTTCGGCTAAATTCTTGGAGATCCATGGATTGTCTAGGGCCTAAAAATGGCAAGTCACTTGCCATGGATAAGTTATCACTTTCACTTGTAGTAGTACTTGGCATGATGAGGTAATTAATTTTGTGGATCAATTATAGAACAAGGGGAAAGATAGGGTGTTGAAGTGGAAGTTGGAAATATTTGTTGAGATTTTTATTTTGTATGATGAAACAAGAAAGGCTTTTTGGCACTTTATTTATGTATATTATGTAACTTGTGGGTTGTTTTTTGTTTCGTGTGGAGATGAGGTTATATGGGCAGGATTAGGTAGAGGAGTTGCACTGTCTTTTAACAGTTCAGTTGTGATTATACGTATGTTTGTCCATGAAGGGGAAGAACAGCCAAAAGTGTTTTTTAGTACCAAAGTCTAAATTTTGAGGTTTCTTGTGAAGATGTACTTTTTTTTAATGCAATCTTTCTATTCGACATTGTGTGAGGAGATGAATTTTTAACCACTCCAAGATATTTTATAGCCATCAGCTATAATGTGATTGAGATTTTCTACAAATTAACAGTGTTATTAGTCTTTGCACTCCTTAAACTGATCAACATACATGATCTAAGAGCTGGCAAAATTGGAGAAAGTGATTAAATCGGGCCGGCCCGAAATTTTGTCAGGCCACCATTTTGTGTAAGCCACTCAGCCCATTATCAATACTTACCGGAGCTGGCAAAATTGGCCCTCCCAACGGGCCGCCCAACCAAAGACCCCATGCAGGATTAGGTTTCATTTTAAGAAGTTCGAAAATGGCCGGGCCTTCTACTTGGCCCGAAGCATGACAAGTCTAAACGACTCGACCAATAGTACATGTATTGGGTAGGGCCACTAGAAATGCGATATGAAATTTTGGCTCGGCCCCTGGACTGAGACGGTCTGGCTGATCTGACTCAACCCGTTATCAACTGTAGTACTTACATATGATTTATGTCGAGCTTCGGTCGGGTCAATGTAAGCCTGTATTTTCGGGATCCCTAAAAATAAAGCCCAATTCGGCCTTTTACCCTACGTGTGGGTCGGACCAATTTTATCGATGCTACATAATAGGTTCACGCCCGTGAAGGAAGAATTTCTAATACTTCCAAGTTCCAATTGATAGTGACCATAATTTATCCAACACAATAAAATGTCTTAATTTTGAAAATAATGCTTTCTACTAGTTCATGTTTTAAATTTTCTTTTAGGTGAAGGTTTCTCAAGTATGATCAAGATAAAATAATTCAGTAGTAGTCTAGTTTACTTTAGTTCCAATTAATCCAATAATTGATATTAATAAATGTAATTTTGAAGCGGCTAATATCATATGGTGACCAACGTTTTCCTAATTATATCATCTGCACACGCCTTGACAAAACCCAACTTTCAGAAGTGAATGGAATGTCAACAATTGTTTTTTATAACATACAATTAAGATAATTAACTAATAAATCTACACTCAATCTTTCGTGATAAAATGGATTTATAGTAGGTAGGATGTTCATCTACTGTTACTTATTTTCCTTTGTAGTTTGTGGACTTATAATAATTAATTATTTATATTTAAGCTGACTTCTTTAATTTTTAATTTGTTTCTTCTTTTTCTTTTCTTTTCATTATTTTGTAAGGATTATTTTCTTAAAAGAAAAAAATAAAGTTTGTCATCTAAAAACATCTAATAAATGTAGTTGCTTATAAGATTTTTTAAAAAGATTACCCAATCAAGGGATAACTACAAAAACCTCCTTAAGATTGGGCTAATTGTAAAAAACACCCAGATATTTTTCAAAATTGCGAAAAATTCTTTAAGGGTCGTATTTTTCCCTTCATCGAAGAAGAAACTTCTAAAAAAAACCCTAATATATATAGAAGTATTACGATTCTCCCTTAAATTTAGACATAATCAAACCCGAGAGAAACAAACCCGAGAGGAGCTTTTGTAATTTTGAAACATCTCTAGATTTTTTTTTGTAATTAGACCAAACCTCGGAGGGTCTTTTGTAACTATCCTATAAATTAATAATGTTATACCATCTTAATTAGTAATTTTGTTGCCCAAGTCTTTGTCTTCAACATTGTGACCGGGCGTAGACGAGAGGGGCCGACCTCACCACAAGCACTTCAAAATTTTTTGTCTCATTTTTTTCTATGGAAACAAAAATGAAAAAATATATATATTTTTTTTTAAGAAAAAAATAATTGAGTTAGTGGGAAAAATTTTGGGTTAGGGGTTATCATCCTGTCCTACTGGCTTACGCCCTGATTGTGACACCTACAGTATCCTAATTATCAAGACTCTATTTGAAAATGATGCTATTGCATCTTCTCATTATACTATTTTGTTAATGCAAAAAGTATATAAAATCAAACTGCATGGAGTATAATATCACTAGATCTTACAAACCTTAAATCAATCCGAACAACCTGCGAATTTCAGTAAGTGCCAAAAGAGTGGGCGAAAATTAGAACCTTCTTTACTGAATGTGGTCAGTATGTTTAGCTCAACCAGCCAAAAAGAAAAAAAGAGATTATCTTTTAGTTTTAGCCATCTACAAGTAATCGAATTTGTCCACATGCCACCAAAATCATGTATTATTTTCCTACCAACCACAAACTAGTCAATACATGATTGTTCTTTGATAATGAATAATACTTACTGAAATTGGGTAGAGGGTTTTCCAATAAAGGGATAATAACAAGAACTACCCTGATGTTTGGTTAATTACTAAAACCCAAAGACTTTTCAATTTTTTTTTAAAAAAAAAAAAAAGTTTGAAAAAGGGATTACAAAAATAAAGAGAAATGTGTGACAAAGATTGGTAGCAACAGTGGTGTCAGCTTATATTGTCTTTTCCGTAACTTCTTTTCACTGTCACATGTGTGAGTTTTACGGGCGCCATATCACTAGGTTACCAAGCAAATCTCAACAAATTTTCAATAATTACACATATTAGAAACTTCGAATTTCGAGTCTAGTCGTAATTCCATCCTTGATTTCAACTATGACTCGTTGCAAATTTTCATTTAATATTTGTTTTCTTAGTACATATCCTAGTGGGGGATGAAGTGATGTGGAAATTGAACACATGTATAAATTTTATAAATGTTTCACCACTAAAGTGTCAAGTGATTCTTGATTTCATTTAATACCTAACATCACCTTTTTCTCGGATGTTTTAATTAATTCTTCTTCGGACAAAGCAAAAGTAAAAGAAATTTCTTTATGAAGTAAGATCTTTAAAGATCTTTTCTATCATAACGTTTTTTTTACTTAATTTCTAATTATCTCAATTGAGGTTGAGGCTGTTATCTTTTTTTTTTACAAGAAAAATAATTTTATTAATTAATCTAAACTAGCAATATATCAATATAAGACAGAAACAAATTTGTTAAAAACCGGATGAAACTATGAAAAATTCCATACAATCTAGGTTAATAACAAAAATCGGCTTAAAGCCTATGTTTAAACCATACATGCAACTGCGAATTGAGCTAAGAACCGAGCAAAATTGAGAGAGATAAAATTCACATTGTATTGAAAATGTGTGTAACTAACTCTGACAGAAGGTACAATGGTTTTTATATCCCCAAAAATAGAAAACGTAAGAAGCTAAAATGACAACTATAAGAGAAAATAGAAACACCGAGTTGCACTCTAATCGGTGACCCAATGCATTTTAGTCTAAGTGGGCTGACCCAATATTAGATATCCAATGCCCCCAAGTTTACCGGGAGGATGGTGGACATCCACTGACCGGCTTTGGACACAAAAGCACGAAGAAGACACACCCAGCGCTTGGTAAGGATATCTCATGAGTCAAAGAAGTACCAATCTTCCGAGGCAAAACAAAACCAAGTTTGAATCGATCACGAACCAAATGACAATCGATCTCCAAATGTTTAGTACGTTCGTGAAATACCGGATTCTCAACAATATGTAAGGCGGCCGATTGTCACACCAAAGAGATATTAGAGTGGGGAAAGAAATATGCAAGTCATGCGGAGATAAGAGAGCCAGAGCGACTCACAGACAAGCTCCCCCAAGGCACTGGTACTCGGACTACCAAGAACGAGAGACCGCGGCTCTGTTTTTGTCTTCCACGCACAAGACACCCCAAGAAACACACGAAGCGCTTAATGAACGCCATTTGTCTTGACAAGCCCCCAACTGCATCACCCAAGGCTTGAAGAGAAGGAAAAGAAGGATAAAAAAGCCCAAAAGAGGAGATCCTTTGAGGTATCGAAGACACGCAGGGCAAGATCCAAATGAGCAAAAGGTAGGAGAGTTGACAAATTGCTTAGGTGTTGAACACTATAAGTGATATCAGGCCGTGTCATGTTAAGATAGAGCAAGCGACCCACAAGGCGTCGATACAGTCGAGGATCGGAGAGAGGAATGTCATCCTGGGGACACCACCTTCAAACCCGGGAGGAAGAGGTGTAGAAGTCGGCTTACATCAAGCATATTAGCATCTCGGAGGATATCGAGAACATACTTCGCTGATTTAAGTACAAACCATCATCACGTGCAAATTCAATACCCAAAATACTTGGCAATCCCCAAGTCTTTGATGGTAAAGAGGTTATCCAAGTAAAGTTTAAGAGCCCACAATATCACTATCATGAGAGCTTGATAAGGACATCATCCACATAAACGACCAGAGCCGTAAAAACCGGAATCGACATATCTTGTAGAAAGGCAATGGTCATGAGTCGATTGAGTAAAACCAAAAGATTAAAGTTTAAGACTCGAATTCAACATTCCACCGCCGAGAAGTTCTGTTTAAGCCATAGAGACTGCGTTTTAAATGGCAAACCCGACTCAGGAAAGCCTTAGAATAACCCTCAGGGGGAACCATATAGATATCTTCCTCTAGGTATCCATGCAAGAAGGCATTATTGATGTCAATGTGATGGATAGCCCACTGATGCATAGTAGCCACAACCAAAAGAACCCTTTACAAAGATCATTTTAGCTACAGGGGAAAAACTATCAAGATAGTCCACACCATACACTTGATGAAAACCTTTGGCTACCAACCTAGCCTTAAACCTCGTCCACCGACCCATCAGCTTCATTTTGTTTTAAAACCCACTTACACCCTATAGCTTTCTTTGTCGTGGGTAAGTCAACAACATCCCAAGTATGATTGCCCTCCAAGGCCCGCAACTCTTGTTGCATGGCATCCACCCAAGGTATCTTACTAGCTTGAATGTAGGAAGTATGTTCCCCGTACGGAGGATACATTGGACAAAAAAGAGACATATGTGCTCTGCAAAGAAGGGGAAACATTAAAAGGAAAAGTAGTGACAGAGTAAGGGAAGGAAGAAGTATCACCTGTGGGATGAGCATTGTGTGTCCGAGAGAGGTATAGAACAACACTATTTGTAACAAAAATCGAGAGCCATGAGGGTTTATGAGGGATTCTAGAACTTCTTCTAAGAGGTGGAGGGTCGATAGAGCAGATCGGGCAAGAATCGGGATGGAGAAAGAAATGAGATGTCGTGTCCGATTAATGGCAACATGGTGGTAAGACAGAGAAGAGGGATCGAGACATGTTGGAAAGGGAAAGTGTGTTCGTGAGAACTGACATCCCCCGAAATAATAACAGAGTGAGATTCAAGATCATACAAACTATAACCCTTTTGCCAAGAATATAACCTAAGAATATGCATTTGCTAGCTCTGGGAGTGAATTTTGATTTGTGTGGAAGGACATTAGTGGCAAAAAAGCAAGACAACCAAATGGCTTTAACAAGGAAAAATCGGTGGTTTATTATACGGAGTTCATGTGGGGTTTCCGGTGATAGAGGAAGAGGGAAACCCGTTGATGAGATAGCGAGAAGTAAGAAGAGAGTAAGGCGAGAAGTGTGAAGGGAGATTAGACTGAACATTAATGCCCTGGCTATGTTAAGCAGCTGTCTATGTTTTCTTTCAACCACCCCATTTTGTTGGGGTGTATATGTACAGGAGGTTTGATGAACAATCCCATGAGTGTTAAAAAGATATTGACAGGATTCACTCATGAATTCAGTACCATTATCACTTCTAAAGGTTTTAACAGAGGCCCCAAACTGATTAGAGACAAGTGTCACAAAAGAAAGCAAGTAATGAGACACCTGACTCTTATGACTCATTAGGTAAACCCAAGTTGCCCTGCTAAAATCATCTACAATGCTCAAAGATATAGGAGTATGTAAAAGAGAAGGTGCATTATAAGGGCCCTAAACATCAATATGCACAAGCTCAAACAAAGAAGTAGATGTGTTTCACTAGAGGAAATGAAAGTCCTGGCTGTTTAAATTTTATGACAAACAAGACATCTGGATATAGATTGTTTTAGAGAAGAATTACATAGAGGTTTCAAGAAAGCTAAGTGCTCCAAAATGGAAGGTGAAGCATGACCAAGCCTCATGTGCCAAGTTTCAAATGAGGTAGTAGTAGCAGAGAGAGAAGTAGGACTGGTATGTGCTGAATGCAGGATATAGAGCCTTCCAACTACCTCTCCAGTGGCCACAACATGCTTAGTCACCTGGTCCTGCAAAGTATAGTGAGTGGGAAAGAAAGTGCAAGACAGATTAGACTGTTGTAACAATTGAGCTACAGATAGCAAATTGTATTTGAAATTTGGAACAACAAGAACATCATGAAGAGTGATGAGATGTGTGAGTGAGACTGATCTTGTTTGTGTCACAACAGTAGAAGTACCATCAGGGAGCAAAATAAAAAGAGGTGTAAGCAAAGAGGTAATATGTGACATTTGAGTGGGATGAGCACACATGTGCCTACTTGCCCCAGTATCCAAAATCCAAGACCCTACACCAATATTTTCAACACTAGTTAAGGCATAGCCTGAAGCATTGCCATATAAGATACCTGCACTGTCAGCAAAATGAGCATGGTTGGAAGAACCCCCTCCATAATCAAGCAGTCCAACATGCAATTTGGTGCTCATGAATTTAGCTATCTCCTGTTGTATTAAGTTGGGGATATCAGTAAGAGGTGCATCTTTTTTGCTGTCAAATCCTTGATTTGCCCTTCCTGAGTGAGGCTCAACCATATTAGCCGCCTGCTTTCCCCAATCTTACCTCTATTCTCCTTGAACTCCTTGTACCAATCCGGATATCCATGAAGTTTGAAGCAGCTCTGCATTACATGACCATGCACCTGACAATGCTCATAGAATAGCTTAGCCTTATCCTCCTTGGTTAACCTCACTTGTCCTCGCCCTCTTCCACCATTAAAACCAGAGAAACCTCCTCTCTGTGGTGCTCCTCTGCCACCACTAGTGGCTCTAGTAAACATAGCGAAGATTATCCACAAACAGAAATAGATTCGAACAACTCATTGCTTCTCAACACGTTGAATCATCGAATAAGCCTTATTTACATTTGGTAAGGGATCAAGCAATAAAATCAGACTCCGAATATTTTCGTAACTATCATTGAGCCCCATAAGAAATTGCATCAACTTAGTATTTGTGTCCAAATCGTGAAGCAATTTACTAGATCCACAAATACAAGGGGGTAATGGCGCAAGGCTGCATATTCATCCTAAAGCCGTTTAAGCTTAGTAAAATAAACCACAACAAAGATATTACCTCGCGCAATGTCGCGATCTCCTTCTCGCATTGGAAGAGCAATGGTCCATTGCTCGTCCATACCTCTGTTCAATTTCATCCCAAAGTGCCTTTTGCGAATCCGCATATAAGAAAGCTTCAACTAATTCCTTACTTAATGAGTTCAAAATCCAATCAGAGCATATAATCGATCTTCTTCCACCGCTCAAAATCCTAGAATCGTTCTGGTTTCGGATAGTTCCATTTACAAATCCTAATTTAGTTTTTGCTCCCAAAGCAATAACCATAAGACGCTCCACGAGAGTAATTAGTATCACCAACGGATTCGTGGCGGAACCATACCAGGTGGTCGAGTTGTGAAGAACATAACAGTGTCATCACCACGGACGCCATCGGAAGAGCTCGAACTGAGGATAGAATTTGTTGCTCGTCTTGTTCGTCAGCAATTAACCGTTTCAATGTTATCATCAATATCTAAAACATTTCAAAGCCGTATGTCGACGCGCATGGTAATTGATCGTAACCTTCAAACATTCGATACCATGTTTAAACCATACATGCAAAACGAATCGAGCTAAGAACCAGAGCAAAATTAAGAGAGATAAAATTCATATTGTATTGAAAATGTGTGTAACTAACTCTAACAAGAAAGGTACAAACTGGTTTTTATATCCCCAAAAATAGAAAACGTAAGCTAAAATGACAACTATAAGAGAAAATAAAACACCGAGTTGCACTCTAATTGGACTGACCAATGCATTTTAGTCTAAGTGGGCTGACCCAATATTAGATATCCAACAACCTATGATTTCAACTGCGCACACTTTGAAAACCTCAATCTAATTTATCTCTCAGATTGAAAACTTAATCGTTTGAATCGCCAAAGACACAAAAACACCACACCAAGACAACCGCAAACCAAACGTCGCACTGCATAAAGAAATCACAAATAAGATAAAAACAAATAACCCAAATCAAGTGGAGAAACCACTTATTTAAAACATAAAAATAAAAAGATGTATGTGGAGGTGATTTCATGACAAAATTTGCCAAAAATCACCCCTTAGCAATAAATAACTAAAAAAATGGCAAAATTATTTGTTGTTGTGCTAAAAAAATAACTAAAACTGAGATACAAAAGAATAATTCATCCATGCACTATAATTTATATCATCCAAATTCGAAAATCTTATATATCTAGCAAATTCTGCATTTTGCATTGTTTCAAGTCCAACAACATAGATTGGGCTTAAGCCCAGCATAAGTTTTTCAATTTGATATATTTTGGGCTGGAAGCCTGGGACCTACTAAGGGCCTTTATTCCGGGACGTGCCACCAGTATAATAAATAAAGGTCCGATGTTGCAATAATGTAATAGGGCAAACACGAAATGAAAGAATAACAAAAAGGAATATATTAACCGATCAAAAAAAAAAAAAAAAAAAGGAATATATTATACCTAAGATTGACTTATGTTTGATTGTAAAGCAATATATTATACCTAAGTATGCAATATTTTATACTTAATATTGTATCAGAATTTTATATAATATTTTTTTAAAAATCTGAACATGAAATTATATAATGCATCTGACTTGTTTGGTGGATCCAGTGTAAAACCCGATATGCAGAATATGTCTATGAAGAAAACGTGATTGTTGTTATGGATGAGATGAGTATCTTCCTAATTTTTTGGTAACTTACGTTTTTAATGTGATAAGGATGTAAAATTGGTGACTATTTTACTCATAGAATGTGTTATTTTGGGGAAAAATAATTTATAAACTAAACGAATCTAGGTTGTTAAAAGAATTTGACATTTGGTTATGATTTGTCCCTACAAATTCACCCTATAAAATGGTCTTATATAACTCTATTCCCTACATTATACTCTTCTCTCACATAAAAATAGACAAATAGAAGAATTCACACATATTAAAAAAACATAATAAATGTAGTTGTGATTATAATTTTTTCCATTATTCTTTCTATTTTGCCCTTGCATTAAATGGTGGTATATCATTTCAAGTGAATTACATTGGGGTAATTTAGTATATTGTTGTATAATTAATACTTTCAACAATTTAAACAAATCTATAATTTGAATGAACGAAAAAGAAAAGATTTACTATCTTTTTGGAATGGAGGAAGACAACCTTATATTGTTTTATCTTTATATGTATATGTGTTAAAAATTTGATTCCTTAAGTTGTTTTCTCTTTAAAATGAATGTTTTATTGATGGGTGTTTTCTGATACAAACTCCGTTTTGAAATTTGTTAACGAAAGAGATATCATTATATTGATTTGTTTTACGCTATGACTAATGCTCTGGCGCTAGTTGAACGGCAAATTAATATCTAGTATCTAAATGAAATTTAAGTGGAATCTGGACGAAATTAGACGTGATCCAATCGAAAATAATAATATAAAAAAAAGAAGTCCAACGGCTTAGAAAGAAATTTTTAGTTACGATAAAAAGAATTTGGAAAATTTATGTACTATATCATTTCTGTACTATATCATCCCATCGAGACACGTATGAGGAAGAAATCAAGAAATCAATTTCCAAGGACTAATAATATACCACTTCTCCAATTACCAATAACATAATTAACTATAGTAGACTTTTTTTATACTATGAAAGCTGCCAAAGTAGACTTGCAACTAAGTCCAACTTTGAAAAAAAAAAAAAAAGGTAATGCGAGAAAAAATACGGAAATATAGGAATGTTATTATTCTAGAAAGTATTTGAATATATATAATTTATAATATAATAAAAATATTATACAAAGAAAACTTAATATTATAGAAAAACTTACAAAATTGTTGTCAATGTCAACAATTTTCCCACTTGTATTATATAATTTAGGTGCAAAGTGTAGCTAACTCAATTTCCACTCATCACTTCATCTTTATTCTTTACTAATGCATGCGCGATCATCAAATTGATCATGGATGTTTCAAAAGTAAATTAATTATCACGCCCATAAATCTTATTTTATTTTATTTTAATTTCAAATGCCATGATAATATATATATATATATATATATATATGCTATTTTGTTAATTTTGTTAAACAACTTGCAACTCAAAAACTTTAATTATCAGTGAATTATAGTGGCTAACATCTTGAAGAATCTCGTCTTAATGTTATTAAATATTAAATAACATACCTTTTCAACAAATGTGGTGGTTTTGTGATATTTTTTTTAATACCTTAAACATTTCAAAGGTGATGTGGTGGTATCTATAAGAAATTTAAATCACGATCTGTCAAAACCTTTATTAATTTATTTGCTAGGTCATTTTGTAAGAAAAAAACAAATTTTTGTCCTCTTTATTTTAAAATTTAGTCGATAATGAATCATATCAAATAAACACGGCCCTCTTAAAAATGGCAATTGTTTTTTAGCTGATGAATTTCATTAAAAAAATATTCTTATAACTAATAACAATATCAAGTAAGAAACAACTCGCAAAACATACAAGCGACGACCCTGGGGGGGTGGCGGCAACCGCCCGTCTCGTCTTCAACCCCTATAATATATTATTTAATAAATTAATATAGTATATAAAAATATAAGCCAACATATTTTGCCCCCCCAAATTTCATGTAATTTTGTTATAAAAGCTTGTATGTTTTTTTTTTATTTATATTAGATTTGATTTTGCCAGGCTTGTTGAGGTTTCAAGGGACCTAGAGCATAAATAATATATATACAATCGCGAGATAAGAGAGGCCAACCCGGCTCGCACCCTCTTTTTTTTTTAAAAAAAAGGTATTTTTAAAAAAAAAAATTAGTTAATATTTATGTGTATTTTTAGTTTTTTTTTATCGGCCCATTCCATTTAGTGATCGGCCTACTCCTTAATAATTCCTAGATACGCCTTTATATAATGGCGTATCTAGGGATTATTACGGGTGGTGATCTGAAATTGGGGTGGGCTTATAAAAATACAAATAAATATTAACTAAAAAATTTGAAAAATTTTACCTAGTAATTTTTTTTTGAAAAGGAGGGGGCTGTTGGCCCTATCTCCGCCATTGATTGTATATATACATATATAAAAAAACTTTGGGGTCCCGCCTGAGGGTTTTCGTCTGTGCAGACCATCTCACGCGCCAAGACCGCCCGGATTTCGCCCCCCCAAGAACGAATTTCTGCGTCCGTCCCTGCATACAAGATTTTAAACCTAGAGATCCAAAATATATTAATCTAGACCGATGTTTTTAAATTTGGACCGAACATCGAACCAAATTAATAACTGGGTTATTGAGTCATTGGTTCAACCGATTAAACCGTCCTAAAAAACGGGCTGACCCATATGCTTACATATATATAAATGTGTGTGTGCGCGCGCGCGTGTACAAATATGAAAGATAAATACAAGTACAAATGTAAACTAATAACAAATACTAATAAAAATAAATTTTGATAAATTATAATATCTAAATATATGTATAAATTTACCTAATATTTTTCTATACAATTTTTGTAGTAAAACAAAGAAAATGTTTAAAAATATTTATCGGGTTAATGATTTCTGGGTTTTTTACCAAGTTTGACAGGGTGATAATGATTTTTTAGCCACCCTATTTCAAAGATAGAACTGATCGGACATATGACCTATTCTCGATTAAAACGATCAAACCGCCGGCCCGATCCAAATTTCAAAACATTATTGATCTGTATAATTATAAACGATTCGCCGGACAAGACACATACCAACAAAATTGTTCTAATTTCTCTCACTAACTATCAGATAATGACTCGTGTGAATTTTCTAAACAAATGCTTTGAAATTTACAGAATAAAATCTTCTTGTATTTTAGAACTCTGTCGTTAAGATTTCATTTATATAATAGGGATTTGGTTTAGTTCGAATGTTGAAGTCATGCCTATTATAATGAAATTAAAGTTGACATATTTATTGTTCCACTAATCATCATTATCTTAAGAGTGACTAACAATTTAATAAAGCATTAATTACAAACTATGCTTAATTCACAAAAAGACCATATTCAGATTCTAGGCTAAGCAAACTTTATAAATATGAAATTAATCCCTCACAAATTCACTTTCACACTTCTACTCCTTCCCTTCCCTTTTTTCCTAAAAATCTTGTCACATTTTTCATTTAAAGAAAAAAATTGGCCATTATTTGAGTTTTCTCAATCTTAATTGATTAAATGAGCAAAATTTGCATATCGAGCTGTGTAAACGATACAAGAATCAATCCAATCAGGGCCACTTATGCCAATCTCTACAAGTGGCCGGAATCCGACGCCGAGTTCGTGAAATCCGCCACCGCGCAAGGCGGAGCGCGGCTGCATAGCAGGGTGGTGGACAGCATTTCCTGCCGGCAAATGTATCTCAGGAGCTACACGTTTTCGAGAAAGGAGACCGTGTCCGAAAGAACCGTGAAATGTTTTGGGAAAGTTAGGGAGAGCGTGGTGGCGGAAGAAAACAGAGACGGCTGAGGAAGGGGCGGAAGCGGCGGTGCGTGGTGGTGAGGAGAGTGAAGGAGTTCACGTGGACGGCGTTGCGTGCTATTTTCCGGAGGGTGCTGTTTTGTACTACGACCGTCGATGTTGTTGATCGTGGCTTTAGCCGTTGATCTGTTTTGTGTTCTTAAAATAGGTTTTTATTTGTGTTTTTTTATTTTTCTTTTATACTTCATATTTTTGTTTATATCTTTTCTGTTAGTATACAGGTGTTGTTAAGATATGCTGTTATATTTTCTTCTTTGTTCATTTTCTGTTGAATGGGAAAAAAAAAACAGAAGAAAAAAGAAGAAGATTGACGTCTCTTCTATTTTCTTTGTGACGAAGCAATAAATAAATCTTGTTACTTGAGTTCACGTCTACATATTATATTCCAAGAATTTCAAAAGTATTCAGCCTTTTGAAAATGATATGACGAATATAATATTATATATTCGTATTTAATATCAGTTCTCAATACATCAAATTAAAGTGTAATGCTAGGTTGAAGAGATCAGAGAGTGATCTCCGGTGCAAAGAGAATGCATAGACAGACAAAGAGTTTGTGCAGCTCCCTGACAAACTTCTTTTTTGGTGATGATATTGAAAATATAAAGTTAAACGTGCTTGGTTCGGACAGTGAGTGAGGACAAAGTCGTCGATCTCGAAAACGGACCATTCCATATAGTTCCTATAACTTTAATTTGAAAGCTAGTCCATGTAACAAAATGTCTTTTATATATGAAATACGAGCAAGATAAAATTCTCTCTCAGTATTTGATGATTTCAAGAAAATGCATTTGATGTGATGATACTGTCATCAATGTCAACTTAAGTTTCACCTGAGAAACAACACGAGCTCAAATATTGCAAATTCAACACCAGCAATTATCAAGTATTCTATATTCTAAAATCTAGGAAAACATTTCTAGGTTCTGCAGGATAATCATATTTGATCTATAGTTCTAGCTTCACAACAGCTGATGGTGCCAACTTTTACGCTCACATGCTCAAGCGATGCAAAATGATAGAATCGAACCAGTGAGCTCACATTGAAACCCAAACCAAACCATATTTGCAGCATCATAACCGAAATCCTGTGTTGCCGTCTCCCAAAATAGACTCAATTAGAAGAAACACACACACACAACAAACTAAAACTACTGCATTAGGAATCAATTCACTATATACATCAAAGCTTCACTCAGCCATCCATTACCACATGATTGTTAGTTGGAGCATTGGGAATTGAGTAGATGTAAAGGTCCGATCACAGTTCAAACCTACAATCTCAACTTTCTACCAATAGTTTTAAAGAAAGTTCTCCGGTCAATCCACGGAGACTTTTGTACCCTGAGATCATATACATAATCAATAACAAACTAATGAAAAGGATAACGACTATACTAATGAATATCATAGACAATATTATTTAGTTCAATTAATGCACAACAAAGAGAACTGAATGTGCTGTATCAAATAGGCAAAGAAGGTAACATATCCTAATGAGACACAAGGAATAGAAAAAAATGAAGGGGAACTCACTAGCAGCAAACAAAATTTAAGAAATTTCTCCTTAATTTATTTTGAGATCTTGCTATTGTTAGGTTTATTCATTTGATCATTCGTAGTTGCTTCCTGAAGGCAGTTGTCTCTTCTTTAGCTATTTGTAGCCGCCCCATTTAATAGAAGCAGTCCAAGAGAAAAGGAACGAGGAAAAGAATCGACGAAGGATATTACCTAACTACAGGACCGAGTCATCTCATTCCCATCCTAGTGGCTAGGCATCCGAGATTAAGGCAGTAAATGAGAAAGTGCGCTAGATATGCTGCAAAGAAGTCAATCCTATCTGTTCTGATCTGAAGAATTGGTTTTACCTCAAGCATCGGACCTATGATCCCAGTTTCCAATCACAATCAAGTAATCTCGCAATAAACCACATGTTGTGGTCTATTGAGAGAAAAACAATATGAAGTGAAATCGTATAAAAATATTTGACAGGGGGTGCAATTAGGAGTTCACGTACTAAACACCATACCTCTATTCTGCTTCTGGAAAGGTATAGAGCAATCTTAAACTAGCAGTGCATAAAAACATAATTGTATAGAACTAATGAACCATCAATTAGCTCATTTATAGGTACTAGCTTTTGGCACCTAATAATAATGGAGTTCTTAACTCTCGAAGACCAGCAGTATTTCCTGAATAATATTTCTCTTTGATCTAAATTGAGATACATTTCTACACCTTTTATGAAAGGTAGCAAACATGACGCATATGCATAGAGCACAGAAATGAATGCATGTTATGCACAAACCAGAATATTAAGAGAACAACCAAGCAAAACTGAACCAAAAGCATGTCAGAAGAAAATTATGACAATATTCCAGTCCACTTAGATCAGGATCTAGAAAAGGGGAAAAAGGATCTGCCCAGTTGTTTTAGTGATAGCAGGCTGCATATTGCATAATATGTTCTGAATTACCAACTCACAAAGTGACATAACAAAACTGACTCCATGTTTAGCGTAGGCAGATGATTTCATCATATACAGGACCAGAACAGTACACATATAAAAGCATGTTTTCTATAGGAGAAAGAAATTGTTGTCTCTTATTAGAGATAACCCAATACAATAATTGTTGAATGAAAAGGAAATTATTGTATGAAAAGGACAAGGCTACTTGACAATAAAGACAACAGGAATAGCAAACCACGACATTAACATTCTAAAGGAAAAAAATGAAAATCAAGCATCAGTAAGACAGCCAACACAAACCATTTATTGCTTTAAAAAATGCATTCAACAGAAAAACAGAACACAAACACAGAAAAAGAAAAAAAAAAAAAAGAAGGGAGCGGCAGCATTGGTGAAATGACATTAACATTACTATTATCCAAAAGTCGAATCCACTGTCATACAATACCCATTGTGTCTCTAGGAGAACTTGAAAGTAAAAAAAAAAAAAAAAAAAAGAGTAAAACAGGTACAGAAATCAGAAATTTGCGGCAAGTCTATCCATATATTCGCTAAAATAACTCACAATCTGTAAATGTGCCACAGGTATCAGAGCAAAAAGGAGTAACATTTGGATCTTCAACTTCAAAGCTCGAACTCTTCATCCTTAAGGGCCAACTCCGCAGCCTCTTCCTCCTCATCGTCAAGTGCAAAGTACTCATTCTTCTCAACTGGCCTAAACATGTAAAAGATTATAGCATAGAAAGCTAGACTGGCAATCTCCTCAGCTGCATTAGCCACCCACTGGTACTTATAAGCAGCAATAGTTCTGAGTGCAAACACCACAATCCTCGTGAAGTACAAGTACCCAATAACAACAATGTAAAACTGCCTAAAAAGGGTCAACTTTGCCAGATTCCTTGCAGCCTTCCCATCCGTCTTCGACGTCTCCCTCAGAGACCTAATAGACCACACAATTGGAAAATAATCGCACAACAACAAATAATATCCACCAACAGGAAAACCTGATTCCAAGTTACCCAATCCTTAATAAAGGGTCCAGTCTCCCCAATCACAATGGATGCGACATTAGCCAAGACTTGCAATGGGATCACAATCATCAACACCTTCTTCTCCTTCTCCTGCAAAAAACGGCTTCAAAAACGACCACCCAGTACCAATTAAAACAATCACAGTAAACAACAACACAACCCTAATGAACTGGAATATGTAAAACAACACATCCCATCCATGTGGCGTCCCCGTAACCTTCACATAATGTTTATCCTCTGCGGCACAGAGCAAATTCAGTGCCTTCATAACAACCAGAACCCCCATGAGCAAATGAATCCTATGCACAGACTTCTTATTTTGCAAACAAATATAAATCCAGTAGGCCAAAAACGCAAAAATAAAGAACAGAGAAACAGAAATACAACGACGGTAAAATGAGTTAACCCAGCAGATAAAAAGTCCTTCACTCTTCCACGGCCATCGAGATTATAAAGCTCGGTTCGTACATTCATCGACACAGCAGATTCAGGGGCACAATTGGCGAAAAACAGAGAATACTCGTTCGGGGAAGTGATCGGGTAAGAGTGGTTAAACGAGGAGTGCGGAGGCGGGAGAGATCTCGGAAAGTGAAGAGGAGATGGATGTAATTGGAGTCGAGGACGCAAAAAGAAGGGTTCGATTGGAGTTCAAGGAGGACTTGAATTAGGGATTCTTCGGAGAGAAGGAAGAAACCTAATCGGGAGGGGTCCGGGAGCCAACGCCGGACATTACGGACACGGCGGAGACGGTGATAGTTGCTTGGCCAGTGTGCGTGAATCCGAATCGCTCGAACAGGATCATGGGCCCGAGAATCGGAGGAGATTTTTAGGTTTTTGATCTCGGCGAAGGTGAAAGGAAGGAGGAGGAGGAGGAAAAGAGTAGCTTCCTCATTTCGATTAGGCGGCGGAGGAACAGGGGTGGCGGTGGTGGTGGTGGTGGTGGTGGTGGTGCGGATGAGGTGACTGGATGCGATTTGGGAAATCGGGAGAGAAAAAGGAAGTGCCGGTGGAGTAAATTTTACGACTGCGCGTTTTTTTTTTTTTCCGGAAATGCCCTTAGATCTGTTGATGGGATAGGGGTAGAATACTAGAATTGCTTGAAAATGTGACCGCTGACCAGAAGGAGAAATGAAAGTTTCCCAAAATAACGGTGAGGTCCTCGTAGTTGTGACTTGATTCTTTTTGGCCTCGAAAGCCTTTATCTTATACAAGTATGAAAAGTTGACATCGAGCCATGATCGGACGCAGAAATTATAAAGCATGGGGACGAAATAAAAAATATTTGAGAGATGAGTGATGAGATTAAAAATATTTAGGGTGACAAATAACTTTTTTATATATAGATATATGTATTAGATGACATAAAACTTGGAGAGGAGCAATGGCCCCTTCTCGAGCCATCCCTGACCCTATGTCAATTCTCTTGAGAGCTGGTCTTAGATTAGGCTAGTTTGAGTTAGAGATGTGGCCATGTCCTAACCCCCCTAGCCTAGTTAAAAACTCTTGAAATCATAAAGGCTTGAAATATTTAGGCTCAAATTCTAGTTTTACAGTGTTAGAATTGAGCTATATCTAACTATATAATCTTTTTTTCTTATTTCTTTTGATGAAGTCATGCACTTGTAAGTTTAATATACATAACCAAATCATATAATATAATCTAATAAAAATATATAATAATAAATGAGGTATCTTATAATTAATTCTTTTTTTTTGAAGGGTTCTAATTAATTCTTGAATTAACAAATAACACCGAACTGATACTCTAACATTAGAATCATGAATCATAATAATATTATTAATGTGATATTTGTGCAATCGTTACCATTTATTTACAAACTTTGAATTAGTATTTACTAAGTTGTTTAATAAGACTAAATGATCAACAAGATTACATATCAGTTTTTCAGAGACATATCAAAGATCAGGTTTGATAATTTGCTGAGATTAAATGATAATTGATAAATGAGATAAAAGATTATATTTGGTATTATTAGAAATATAATTTATAAATTAAAAAAAAACTTTATTGAAAACAAGCCTGCTGGCCTACCGACCCTAGTCCTGCTTGGCCTTAGAGCCACCAGGGTCGACTAAAAACTTTCATATTATGGGGGCCTATAAAATATGTGCTCGCCTCTCAAATTTTTGGCTCAGAGCCCGACACAATGGGTAGACTCTTATCGGATCTCTCTTAGAGATAAATGAGTTGAACTCAAAGTAGGCTATATATATCTAATAAGGGATATTTATAGGTTTGGAGTACGTGATATGCGGTTTTTCTGACTAAGTTTATGCGTGCGCACTATATGTAGTTGGGGCTTTGTATTAACTTGATGACCAAACATGTATGATAAGGTCTAATGGACATAGTCAACGAGACATATTCTATATGAAGATCTAAACCAAATCCATACTCATAAAAAAAATTATACTTTTTGTTTTTATAAGATTCGTTCGTGAACTGAAATCAACGGTATTAGCCTCATATAAGCATCACCTCTAAATTAAAGCCGGGTTAGATTAGGTTGTAGTCTAATTAAAAGGACATGAGTCATTTTTTGACAGATAACAGTTTAATTCATCAAGTTATCAAAACTAGACAAGACAATTGTGAGGGTCTTGTTCTTCCATTTTGATAAGGATTGTGCTTTCTACTCGGCTTAAAATGAAGATTATTCTCCACGAAAAAAAAGAAAGATTTTCCCTATCATTTTAGAATACACTCCTTTCAACTTTTCTTATGTTTTTAAACGTTACATTACTTTCTACAATTTTGTTAATCGTTAATAATTCTTGATCGCATGATAAAACAGATAAAAACGGTGATAATAAGTTTTGAGAACATTTTGGAATGTTTGGGTACAAAGTTTTGAGTATGAATTGAAGATTGATGGTTGCCACTAGTTTCAATCACAACAGACAAGTGTCTCTTCATCATATACCATGCATATTATATAAAGTCATATTTGCTTAACTTTTTCTCAATCAACCACTTCTCCATCACTTTTTACAATCACCAACCAAATATATATAATATATATCTTGATCCATTTCCCTAATACATATTTTTTTAATACACCACATCAAACCTTCTTCCCTAATCACTCCAAAACCAATCACGTTGAAGAAAACAAACAATATTTTAGATACTTTCAAGATTCTTATAAACTCATTGTAAAATATTTTGCTTTTTAAAAAAATCCACCCAAATAAAAAACATTGAATGATGGGCAACATTAATTCATCATTGACGTGTAATGGAACCGAATTGCACACGATCATTTGAATATTGTAGAAGATATAACTAAATTCAAAAATGAATAGAGTGCAAAAACCATGAGATTCATCGGGTAATGGAATCGAATTGGATGATCATTTAAATATTAGCGTAGTGCATTGATAATTTCAAAGCAGCCCTTGGATGAGGCAATTGAGTTAAAGAACTCAAGTCCAAAAAATAAAAAGTAATACAATTTAGGGGCCCAAAAGTTTTAATACCTTTGTATATGGGCAGTACATAGAAAAAATGAAAAAAAGATAGAGAAGAAAGAAAGAATCTATAAAGAATTTGAGTGGGAATTAAATATAATAAGAGGGTGTTTGGCTAATGTTATTTAAAAAGAGGATGTTTTAGGAGCTTATAAAATGTTAGATCTTATTTTAAAATAAGTCACGTCGGATGTTTAGATAAAATAAAATATTGAGTTTATAAGTTGTTTTTATATCTTATAAAATTATTAAATATATTTTTGTCTTTTGAATGATAAAATAAATGAGCTTATAAGCTCTTTTAAAAAATTGGGGTGGAAATACTTTTTTAGAGCTTATAAGCTCTCTAATGATTTTTTTTTTAGAGCTTATAAGCTCTTTTGGAAAAAAATTATCAAACACATTTTAAGAGCTTATAAGCTCTTAGACATCTTATAAACTATTTTTAAGTGCTTTTCATTTCACCAAACACCCACACCCTCTAAGTATTCTTCCCTAACTAAACATGTCCTCTAAATTTAATTTCTTTCTTTCAACTTCAAGTCTTCAAGTTGAAGCTTCACTATAATTTTTCTCCCGATCAATTACATGTTAAAATATCAAATGAGGTTATTAATACTTTTAAGACCAAAATCACAAAAGTTGTATTTAAATAAGTACTTTGATCATAGTTGCCATATTATTTTACCTAAAATTGTACATTATACAAAGTATATTTTAATATTATTTTATATTATCTTAAATTCGTAAAAAAGCATATTTTCAAGTTTGACCCGGGCCAAAAAATTGCTGCGTACTACCGCCAAAAGGTATTATGATATAATTTTTGAATAACGAATTGTAAGTGCGAGTAGTACTTTTTATTTATAAATATGAAAATACATTATTAACATAATTAATAAATATTATAAGTGTGATATAATTAAACAGATAAACCATAAATGATTTATGAAAATCTAATTATGTCTTACTCAAAATGATTGAATGTTACTGAAAGATATAACTTATTAATTTTTAAGGGGGAAATGAAATTAGAGTTGTCAAAACACATAAAAGAAAACAGTGAATATAATGATCAAAATATGCAAAAGTAAAATAAAAACTATAAGTGGAAGAAAATTATATAATTCCAAAAGGATTCAAAGAGATCAAATAAGAAAAATGAAAATATCAAACATAATTTTTGAATTTTGCTAAAAGTTTAAAATGTTTGAACTTGACACCCTTTATTTTATTGGCCTTGGATTGTTTTTGTTTATCTTAAGCAACTATTATTACTAATAAGTGTGTGATAATAGAGATGTGGTTAATATGCATTACCATAATTGGTAAAATATATATTGCATTTGGCTATAAAATATGATGGAAAAATATGAATGATACGAGTATAATAATTTGTATGTGTGCTTAATATGTATACATAAGAAATAAGAAAGAAATGGAATCTTCATGAAATTGGTAGAAAAATGATGATAAAAACGAAATATAATAATTTCAGTTCAAATCACCCTTAAGTACATTTTTTTAAAAGTACAAATTTACTCAATATATTGCATAAATGGGTTCAATTGTTACTAGATGATAGTATTAAACAATATATACGTGTGCGTGATTGATAATTTTTTTTTTACACAAATTTATTTCTCTCATAAAATATAAAAAAATAGGCAAATGAGTCTCGAGCAAGTGTCAAATTTTAAATTTGGATTTGGGAAGAATTTGACATATTTTAAGGGAAAGGTAAAACCTCCCTGAGGTTTGGGCTAACTAAAAAAATCCAAAAATTTTTAAAAATTGCAAAAACCCTTGACGTTGAATCTGTCTTTGTTTCCTCCTTTATAAACAAAAATATTTCAAAAATCCCCTAATAGTTATCGAAAGATTACAGTTTATTAAATTTAAGATAAAAGCAAAAACAAACTTGAGGGGATTTTTGTAATTTTAAAATATTTTTAGGTTTTTGTAATTAGCCCAACCCTCAGATTTTTTTGTAATTATCCCTATTTTTTATGATGTGTGTAATTTTATTATTTTAATGAAGAGTCGGGGAAGCAAATGAAATATTTATTCAACACGTTAATTTTCTACGTTAAATTCATTAGTGAGGGCACTTCAATAATATCTTCAAAATATAGGGGTAAATACGAAGTGGAAACTTCTTAAGCATTACGTATTTATTGCTTGAGAAATTGTCAAATTAATGAACCTGCTGGCTGGCCTGGCTTGGCTATCTCCTTTGTTATCCATTAAATTTAATTCTCCTCTTTCAGTACAAATTTCAATGCGATCCAAAAAAAGGAAGAAAAAGAAAACCGTTGTCTGATTGCTTTTGTAGTTTTGCGCCGTACTAAATAACCCAACTACAGTGGGAAGAAACTGAAATTCACTCGGATCACTCCAATTTACCTATCTTCTTTGAGATAAAAATTCGATTACTGCGTTCATTTTCGAGCTAACTCGATTGATTTATCAATCTCTGCGACTCGGATTTTATCTGCCAAAATCTTAAATTTACTGTACATGTAAGTTTCTATGCGTTTTCTTGCTTGCACTTTTCTTTGCCTTTTCGAGAATATTCGATTCCTGTTTAAATTTGGCGCTTTAATTCTCTCGTGTGTCTCCCTGTTTCGATAAATTATCTGTGTGTAGAGTCGCGCAGTCAGGGGTTTTAGTTGACCCACTCGTTATAGACATCTCTGAATGATGATTTACTTGTTTTTCTTTTATATATTTTATGCAGCACCCCAGATTGCAAAAAGTGAAATTAAATATAATTCTGCTTTTTGGGATTGCTCAATGGAATGGAATTGGGTTGGTGTTGATTGTGTATTATAAGATACTGCCTTCCCTTTAAATTTAAGATAGTTGTTTTTTTGGGATTTTAGGGTAAGTTTCTGTACATAGAAGAGATGAATGTGGTTGGTAAAGTTGGCAGCTTAATTACTCAAGGCATGTACTCTGTTGCTACTCCATTTCACCCATTTGGTGGGGCTGTAGACATAATTGTGGTTAAGCAGCATGATGGAACCTTTAGGAGTACAATCGTGGTATGTACGATTCGGGAAATTTCAGGGTGTTCTCAAGGGGGCGAGAAAATCGTAAAAATCGAAGTTAATGGCATTGAAGCCAATTTCCATATGTATCTTGATAATTCGGTGAAGCTTACTTTGTTAGAAGTTGATCCTGGTAAGGATAATAATGAGGTTTTGACGGACTCAGACAACCTTCAAGGCGCAGGGAGGATAATGACTTGTATGGACAGACAGGCGATGATTTTATAAATGGTGAAGTAGAGGTGCGGATGAACCCTTTGATCTTGATATAGACCGGTTAGGGAGAGTTGAGTCTGATAGTGGACATATATTCTATGAGTTTCAAGATGAACAATCGTCTCTAGAGGGTTCAGTCGAATTTCGAATATGGTTCAAGTAGACACAACACTTTAGATAGTGTGGAGCATTCATTAGAATCACAGAATTCAATTCGAAGTTGTTTTGGTGAGTGTGGATGGGCATATACTGACGGGCGCCTATACTGTCATTCGAGAGGAACAGTGAAAATGTGTCAAGTAAGCACGCCTCAGTTCCACCTCGCCCCTATTCCTTTTGAAAACTGTTTAGAACATAGTGAAGTAGACGGAGAAAATCAGTTTCACGCGCAAGAATCTCACGACTCAAATAATAACGACAAAGAGCTTTGCGTTGACATCAGCCCTGAAAGCACATCCACTAGTTTAAAGAGGGACGAGGTTTTCCAAAGCTGCTTGGAGCTCTCGAATTAGCTATTGAAGATCCACACAAGAAGTCTCCTCGAAGTGCTTTGAGAAATTATGAAACTGAAAAGAGGAATAATGAAATATTAAGAGTTGAAGCTGCAGGAAGTAATGAACACGTTGAACCTCGTATGTAGCTCCAATTGAAGATATGAGATCAGATGTATCTGCAAGTAAGACATACAATTTGACTATAACATTGAAATTTAGATCCCTGATTTATATAAATTTAAAGGATAACTACAAAAAAAAAAACCCTGAGGTTTGGGCTAATTACAAAAAAACCAGAGATTTTCGGAAATTACACAAAACCCCTTTAGGTTTGATCGTCTTTCATTTTCCTGTTTCATATACAAAAAAACATTTCAAAATCTCCCCTTCGTTTATCAAAATATTACATATCCCCCTTAAATTTAAGAAACAATCAAACCTCAAGGTTATTTTTTTGTAATTTTCAAAATCTCTTGTTTTTTGGTAATTACCCCAAACCTTAGGGGGATTGTTGTAATTATCCCTAATTTTAATACTGCATGCAACATTATGTTACATTTCCGATTTATGGCAGTGCTGGAGATATCTCTCTGTGGGAACTTGCTTCATGCTGGAATGGGATTGCGTGCGGCGGAAAATGCGTTTAATGCAAATCTCATATCAGCAGAGGAATTCAAACTTTCTGCTCGTCAATTGTGAAGAATGAAAATTTGATCATTAGACTACAAGGAAGTACCTACCGTGGGGTAAAGCTGCACATATCATTCTTGGGCAGCTTTTGATTTGAATTTACCAGTTAACCCGCATGCTGTAATCCCAGTGGATGATTCTGGAATGACTTCGACTCCTTCACGTAGATGGAGCCTCTGGCCAATCCCATTTAGGAGGGTTAAGACACTTGAGCATACTGTTAGTATCTCATCAAATGATGATATTTTTGTTGATTTTGAATCTCTTTCAGAGAGCCAACTCGTGGTTGCAACACCTACAGCCCATTCAGACGCCGTGTCTCCTCGCAAAGCAAATTATAAGAACCAACATCCCCACGACTGATCAAATAGCATCTTTGAATCTCAAAGAGGGAATGAATATTGTGAAATTTGTTTTCTCCACTAGAGTCCTTGGGTCCCAAAAGGTTGGTAATTTTTCCCTGATGAACATAACATATTTCTGCTCGTAATTCAATGTGGGAAATACTCTATTGCCGTTAACTCATTCTTCACCAAAAACAGGTGGAAGCTCATATATATCTGTGGAAGTGGAACACGAATCGTGATTTCTGATGTTGATGGGACAATTACCAAGTGAGATTTTTTTCTCTGACAATTTTTAGTATACATGTAGCTATTTTTCATAAATTAAGATTGCTGAATATCAAACAAATTCTCAATTTCTGGGGTTTACTGATCTATTATGACTCCTGATACCCCTAAAATTCATTCCCCCTGGAGTGGGGGTGAGAGTGGAAGCATGGTGTAACCATCAATGGCCCGAAATTTGTGAAATGAGGTGGGATTGGCAAAAATACTGAAAGGGTTGAACAGGATGTGTTTTGATCTTGGTCATGCTATCTAAGGAGATCAGAAATATTAAAGCAAATGCATAGACACTTTGCCACTCTGACGTAGTTTGCCTATTAACTCACTGCTATGTATTCTTGTTACTAGGTCTGATGTTCTCGGTCAGTTTATGCCTTTGGTTGGAAAAGACTGGACACATTCTGGGATAGCTCGACTTTTTTCTGCAATAAAGGTAAATATCTTCAAATGTTCTGTTTTGGAACCTTAAAGCTCGCATATGGTTTATGGTGTTTTTAATTGGCCTTGATTCAAGCCAAGGAAAAGTGTTGTAAATCTTAAAATTGATTTTTGAATAATCAACACCGTTAACTGCCAAAAGTGTGAAGGGATATGTTGAAGCAGGAATATGTAACCATTTATTGATTTTGAGGAGAATTAGAAGGTTAATATCACGTGTTGGTTTTTCTGCAACAGGAGAATGGGTACCAGCTCTTATTTCTGAGTGCACGTGCTATTGTTCAAGCATATTTGACCAAGAGTTTTCTATTCAATCTCAAGCAGGTGTTTACTACTCTAACCTGGAGTAATATTATCATTTAACGGCACAATGGTATTTCAATGTTTTGTAGTACTTTTGGAGCAACCAAGGGGAGATCATTGTTTGATAAAAGCGAGAGGGTTGTCGTGTGTAACTTTGATATAACTGTTACTTTCTCTCACGATTGGTTTCTCGCTGTTTCATTTAACAATTTCATATGCCTTCTGTTTCGATGTCTGGGTCTTTTGTCTTTTTGTTGATTGTGCACTTCTCTTGTTCTATTATTGTGACAGTTCTATTTATGCAATTACCCATATAACAAGGTTTCAGAGTAAATTTTTTGAAAATGCTGCAGGATGGCAAAAGCTTACCCAATGGACCTGTTGTTATCTCCCCCGATGGTTTATTTCCCTCATTATACCGAGAAGGTGAGGTTCTTCTCATTGAAGGATCATTTCTTAGCTAATAATCAATTAATACAAAGAAAGTGTATTAGAAAATAGTGCATTCTTTGTTTGTATTGGAAATCTTTGATTTTTGTTACACATCATGCTGTTTTAGCTACCCTATTTTAATAATTAGGGATAATTACAAAAGAACTCCCTGAGGTTTGGGCTAAATACAAAAAAACCCAATGATATTTCAAAAAAGTACAAAAGCCCCCTTAGGTTTATTTTGTCTTAAATATAAGGGGCTAATTGTAATATTTCTAGAAATACCAGGGGATTTTAAAATGTTTTGCTTATAAAGGGGAAATGTAATACTGGAATCAAACTTCAAGGCATTTTTGCAATTTTCAAAAATTCTGGATTTTGTAATTAGACATAACCTCAGTTTTATGTTCACTGTTGGAGAATCGTTTTCGTCCTTTTTCTATCCGGCTTCACTACAAGAATAGATGTAATTTCACGTGTGTTTGTGAAAATGTTTTTGTTGATAGCAGTAATAAGAAGAGCTCCTCACGAATTTAAAATTGCTTGTTTAGAGGTAAATGAATAGATTGATTATATATATCCGCACTAGCTTTCTAGTTTTTATGTTGATGCAATATATAAGTTTCTCTTTTGCAGGATATCAAGGCACTATTTCCTCCTGATTATAATCCATTTTATGCTGGGTTTGGAAACAGAGACACGGACGAGCTAAGTTACCGGAGAATGGGATTCAAAGGGCAAGATCTTTATAATTAACCTAAGGTAGTCATTATTATACACATGCGGTTCATTTAACGTCGTTAAAATAACTATTATTCCACATTTCTTACACAGGGGAGGTGGCCATTAATCATCGTGTTGGCGTGAAATCATACACGTCGTTGCACACACTAGTGAGCGACATGTTCCTCAACATCACTGGTTGAGCAGGTATTTTCTGCGACAGAGACAAACGGGCTAAAAAAAATATTCTGGAACTGTAAGATTTATATATGTTTGGGATAATTACAAAAACTACCCCTGAGGTTTGGGTAAATACGAAAAGACCAAAGAAGTTTCAAAATTGTAAAACTACCCTTAAGGTTTGATCTGTCTTAATTTTAAGGGTTAACTGTAATATTTTTATACATGTATGGGTCTTTTGAAAAAAAAATCTTATGAAGGAAAAATGTAAGACGAATCAAAACTAAAGTGTTTTTTTTGTGATTTTAAAACTTATCTGGGTTTTTGGTAATTACCCCAAACCCCAAGGAGTAGTTTTGTAATTATTCCTATATCTTTCAGTACGGTTTGTGAAATTCTGCTCGTTTTGTGCGAAGATTATAACTCATGGAATTACTGGAAAACGCCAATGCCTGAACTTGATGATTTGTAGTGGTTCCCATGTTTCAGCCCGGCCCGCCTGGGTGGTGAGCTGCTAGGCCTGGAACCAGACCAGCATGTTTAAGCGTTTGACATGTCTATTTCTAGTTCTACTCATCAATTCGTAATTTTTTTTTTCTTTTTAATGCTTTAGCACAGTCATTCATAAGTGTAGAAATCTCAGTTATGTAATAATAACCAAAATATGCTGTAGGAAACTCCTCTTTAATGAACAATCACTTGCTTGCAGTCCACTGTTCCAAATTCTTATAAAGGTCTGTCTCTTATTTAAATGGTTCCAATTTTTTATGGGATCTTTTGTATTAATTTTGAAGCACAAATTAAGCTTAAATTGTGAAATTTAATATGGTAGTTTTTATAAGCATTCTGATAATCATCCATACGGTGAAATAGAGAAGATGGACACTTCTTTTTTGAACATAAGATCGCATATGCTTTTAAATGCCGTTAACAAGATATTAAATGTCTTGAATTTGCTTAGAAAATAATAGTCGAGTCCTTTTAAGTGGAAGTCGTGTATGTAGTAATAATATCGTCGTGTCTCTGTGTGACGTTGAATTTATGAATTAAAATTTAAAAACACTAAAATGGAAACAATGTAGGCAAAGGAAAGAAAAGATAGTCCTTTTGCAAGCCCTAATGTTGTCATTTGGAGACTATGGGAACGTTTTAAATACTTAGACTAGACTAATATGCTTAAATTTTCATTACATTTTGAATCAAAAAATAGTCTTAATTATCTTTTTTAAAAACGATAAAGAAATATATTCATTACATAACAAAACTTACACTGCCAACTGGCAAAATGGCCACTGTGAACATACATACATTGATACATATCGAGGAGAGCTAAAATGCGAGAGGTAACGAAGTAATTGAGGAATAAGCAACAATTAAAAACAGCCCAAAGAAAATTAATACCTCCATAATGCAGCCAGC